>VDFB02155716.1:68421-115722 GCA_007258455.2 Sequoia sempervirens
CTCTCTCTCTCCCACCCTACCAATCCCTATCTCCTTCTCTATCTCTCTCCCTCCCTCCATCTATCCCTCCCACCCTACCAATCTCTATCTCCCTCCTCTATTTCTCTCCCTCCACCTATCCCTCCCTCTCTTTGTCCCACCCTACCAATCCCTATCTCCTTCTCTCTCTCTATTTCTCCCACCCAACCACTCCCTATCTCCCTCCTTCCCTCTCTCACCCTCCCACCCTACCACTCCCTATCTCCCTCCTTCCCTCTCTCACCCTCCCAACTTACCAATGCCTATCTCCTCTCTCTATTCCTCACACCCTACCAATCCTTATCTCCTTTCTCTCTCTCCTTCTCACTCTACCAATCCCTGTCTCCCTCCTTCCCTCTCTCACCCTCCCACCTTGCCAATCCCTATCTCCTTCCTTCCCTCTTTCTCTCCCTCCACCTATCCCTTCCTACATCACTCACACCCTACTAATCCCTATCTCTTTCTCCCTCTCTCCCTCCCACCTTATCAATCCATATCTCCCTCCTTGGACCTCTTTCTCCCCCTCCCTCTATCTCTTGCACTCCACCACTCTCTATCTCCCTCCTTCCCTCTTTTTGTTGCTCCCTCTCTCTCCCACACTACAAATCCCTATCTCCCTCCTCCCCTCTCTCTCCCTCCCACCTTGCCAATCCCTATCTTCCTCCTTTTGTCTTTCTCTCCCACCCTCTATTCCTCCCACCCTACCTCTCCTATGCCACCTCTCTCCACCTACCCCTCCCTTTCACCCTAACTCTCTCTACCTCTCTCTCCCCATCTCCATTTCTCTATCTAGGATTTTTAATAAAATTACAATATATAATAAATATTAAAATACATTAATATATATATATATATATATATAATATATTAAAAAAATATGTATTATATACAATATATCATATAATACATAATACATAATATAATACATAATAATTTTTTAATTTTCATATAACGAATATTCATTTTTCAATAAAATGTATATTTGTTTTGTGGAGCACAACTTCTCTATATTTTTGGAGATGCGCTTGGTGTGTTTTGAGCTCCCCATAACGAATATCCATTATTGACAGCACAGGTGCCTATTTCGTTTTGTGTAAATATTTTTCTTTATATATTACATTATTAATATTATATATAATATATTAAAATTATGTACATTAATATATTATAATATTATAATAAATATAATATTGATATATAATATGAATAAATTATATTATATATATTAATATATTATATATACTAATATAAAATATATATAAATATTAATAATATAACATTTTAAATTTTAATATATAGTTATTTTATATATTAATATTTATGGTTTTAATAAACAAATATCTATTTCTTATTGGATACCTGATTGTTCTTTTAAAAAATAGATATTCATTCTTATCGGATATCCATTTTGCTTTGGTATTGCTTTGGTATTTGGCTTGGGAGTGACCAACTTGAAAAGTCAACATCTAGGACATGTTTATAGGGGTTGCAAGAGTTTTTCAAGCTTCACCCTTTGTGTTGATAGTTTTTTTCATCTGATTTTCATGAAACAAAAAGGGTTTGTTTAGAAAATTGACAACATTCTACCAATATAAGATATGCTTTATTTTGAATTTAATAGGTAATTATTATTGATTTTCTACATGTACTATGTGTAAAGTCCTGACTGATAAGTTGATTGAAAAACATCTATAACTTTTAAACGGTAAATTTTTTTTAATCCAAAATATGTGTTACACACTATGCTTCACACACTATAGTTTGGAAAAAAAAATCATACTTTTTTGACCAAGTTAGGGTGGCAAGACAAATGGTTTTTAATATTTTAAAAAATTCCTACTGAAAATTCATAACTAATTATTTACTGGCAAAAAAATTACAAAAAAATGTGTCACATCCAGGAATGTGTCCTCTACTTATATTGAAAGATTTGGAACAAATTTTTTTTTTTCTCCCCATTAAGGTGGTTGGACAAACACCTGCTTTTTATTTTTTTCCTGGAAAATTTAGTACTACTACATTGAAATTTCAAATTTTCATCAAATATATTTTACATTTTTCCAAAAAAGGACTAGTGGCTTAGAAACTACATTCAATTTGCTACAAATTTTTTTCTTACATATTTTTTAAATAATGCTAATAACCTATTCAAATTTTTATGTCAAGTTGCCTAACTCTATTTTTTTGAATTTTCATTGCCACTCAGGGGCCTAATTTGGACCCCCATGATCCTACATTGACCCGTCTATGAAATGTTACAATAAACCATTTCAAGGGATTACACAATGATTTTACTATCTAAATATACAATATGCAAAGTATTTTATCACCACATAAGAGGCCTTTGCAACTAACTAACCTTGACCTAGTGAAAAAGTATGTGGGTTAAGTGTGTATCTAGGTAATATGATTTAAAAACTTATTAAGGATGCCTCTAAAAAACCCTCTTGAGTTTAAGGTGAGATAAAAGTGTAGAAAATATTAGCCACTCTCATGGGTTAACCTTTTGTCATATTGAGTCTATTGATTAACCTTTGTTTTACTAACCCACATTCTTAATCCATTTCCTACATAACCCCATGAGAGATAAACATGCATAAAAGTAACCATAATAAATATATCAAATATACAAGCCACAAGATAACACAATATATACCCTAGGAAAACCCTCAAGAGGGAAAAATCCAACCTCCAAAAAAATCCATACTCCATATATTATTCAATAATAAAATATTACAAGAGTTACAGTGAATACTTTTGAAGCATCAAGCCTCACCAATGCATCCTCCATGTGTCCAAGCATGAATCCACACATCCCATGTATGCACTCCTAAAAAAATCTCAATAATTATAGCCCACACACTCAACCAACCTTAACCACTAAACATGTGCTTGATTTTATAGAATTATCTCACATAAATACAACCAAGTGGTAAGATAAAACCTTGTGAATACAAAACCACCAACCCCTTATTTAATATTGGGTACTAAGTTTTCACTTTATTTAATGCTTTCCCCAATACTATATTATTATCTCATATCTCTCACATATTAAATAATAATCCAATGCTACAATACAACATAAGTGGTCCCCAAATAATTATCTAGTGTGATTAACCACACCTCCTAGGTGCATCGTAACTAAATAATTATTTAATTGCATTATAATATGACATTTTATGCAATGGTGTACACCACCATATCCCAATATTTTCCCACTTTTTGTATACATTGCATAAGGGATTGAACATTGAAATACATCATAGCCATACATGTAACCATGTGAATATCCAACATGCTCTCATGCTCCATCAAGATACTTGTAATAAAACAAAAGTGACCACCATCTCAAGCAAGAACTCTCATCCTCCAACACGCCACCTATGGAAGAAAATGAACATTTCAAGGTGAATATGCACCAATCAAAGAACACAAGCATCAAATCCAAGTGATAACAAAAGCTCTAAACAAGTTGATGTCATAGATGAAAAACCCACACGATCAAAAATAGCATCCACAACACATGCTAATACATCCAACCATGCATTCCTCCTAGGTATCAATAAAATCAATAAACTCATACCAACAACATATGCAACCCATAAACCATAATTACAAGCTCCCTATATCAAACTTGTCAATGAAGAACATACATATCCAAGAACTTCCACTACATGGGTAATGTCAAAGCATATCTAGTTTACTAATCAACACTATATCAAGGTGTAATAAATGATCAAAACATGAAGTACCAAAGATAACCATAATGATCCATGTTGATGCCAAAAATTGGCAAGGTAACAACCCTTTGTGGGAAACTCAGTTTATGGGGGACCTATTGCGCTAAACTGAGTGACCTCCAATTTTTTAAAGAAGTCTGCTTCCTTTGTAATTGGGGTTTAGAAAGGAAAAATGAAGCAAATATAAAAAATAAAGGATCTAGCTAAGGTGATGCGCCAAAATTTAGATAAAAGGCATGATAAATCTATCATTTGGATACAATCTAAGGGCCCATTCAATAATTTGTTATGTCCTAGAATGACAAAAATTAAAGATTGAAGCATGAACAGTGCATTCAATGACAAAATAATTTTCACACCCATTTACTAAAAAGAGGAGTCAAAAGACATGATCTAAACCAACAAACTTGCATTAAAAATAATAGAAGTTTTGCAAATGAACCATTCAAACATTAATGGCATAGTATAAAGTTAATCAAATAGCTTAAGAAAAATAGAAAGGCCGAATAATGGCATAGTTTGTGTGTCTTTCTGCAATAATCTAATAACAATAAAAGGCCTTGTGTCTTTCTAAAATTTAGTATTTTTTACAATTCTTGAACTTGTGGAACTCCTCTTCGAAAAAAAAGAACACAATATATAGTGAACATTCCCACTGCCTAGTGAGCAGTAATTGAAAATATTTGGTATCCTGAGCAATGATGTAGTAGCAATGATTCCCCTTAGTCGTTGTAATAGAAAAATATTAAGGCCATAGCATGTGGTCGCTCCCCATCCAGGTACATCCCTTGCAAATGATGGTAGTGGTCCCGACATAGTCCTATGAAAACAAGTGTCACCACCCACTATAGGCAGTTAAAACACGCAACAACATATCGCAACCCATAGTTCGCTCCATCCTTTGCTTTGAAGTACCCGTTGAAGAGACACATGGTGGCATTTTGCAGCCCATGGTTCATTCCTCCTCCTCATCGTTGAAGGCTTGCACTAGGAAGACACGTGGAAGCGTGCTTTTTAATTGGTTCTGAATGTGGGGTCCGCCAAAGCATATGTGGATGAAGGCTACGTAGCATATGGTCAGGGCTCGACTCAAAAGTGAAGGGAAGCAATATTTAAGCGTGTGTGACGACAACATGTGGAAACATGGTGAGAGCTGTTTGAAAAGTGAAGGGAAGAATCCCTTTGAAAAGCGCTAAGAAGACATGTGGTGGAAGCTGACATTCATTTATCAAAAGGGGTTGATGATGTTTATTTGAAGCATGGGCAGGTACTTAGCAAAAACAAAAACTTGAAGAAAGCTTGATGAATTTCATATTCACAGCTTTTGGCAACTACCAGGGGCGTTTTGCTTGAGGAACGAGGAACCCAAAATTTTCTCTAGCTTGAAAACTAGAGCCTACCTCCATTGGGCGACAACATTAAAGCTTAGAAAGAGCGGCCTGCAGAGGCAGCTAGTCAGCCTCATATGGTTTTGATATATCGTGTAGATTCTCTTGCACTTCGCTTAGATTGAGCATTTCTTTATAAGGAAACACCAAGTAGTTAAACCAACCCCAAACTCAAATTGGAAGAGTAGTCGCACTATCGGATGAATGACACCCTCAATATCTATTGCGGTAGGAGGCTGGTTGAAACTCTGGAAAGTAGTTCGTTCCTGCTCCTCAATTTTCTCTACAATTTGCTCAGCTGTGGTGACTAACTCATCTTCAAAAAATGGGGATGACATGCCCATCTTAGTTAGCCAAGATAAATTTTCCCACATGTTATCCATAGTCTAGTTCAAGGTAGCTGTGTAGGCATTAGTACACAGGATGGACGAGTGGCAGTGGAAGAATTTGTTTGTCGTCTTGACAAAAAAAAATTTGATCCTTGATCCCTACCTCTACTAAGTTTTCATTAGAGAACATGTATAGCTTATTTAGAAAACTCTTTACCTCAGGAACCCTTTTTGTGATGAACCTCGGGAACTGCTCAATTGTTTTGAGAACCTCCCTACTCAATTTTGTTTCCTCTGACATGAATTAGAGTGTTAGCTGTAGTGTTGTGTAGAAGACTTTAACCTTTTCCCAGTATGAAATATATAGCTATTGAGCCATTGGAATGAGGTCTAGCTAGGCAGTAGGGGCATGGGGAACATTCCTTAGAAGGGAAATTTTTGCATTCTTCAAGTTGATACTTTATGTTAATTCTGCAACTCTATTGTTTGCGGATGCAAGCCTTCCCTTGATGTTGCTTAGCTCTTTGGACCAGTTTTCCTCAGCTCAATTGTGGTTTTCCAACTTTGTGTCAAGAGAAGACTTCATCTCTTGGAGCTTCTTTTCCAATTGGGCCTTTCAAGCCTCAAAGTCTGCCTCTTTCTCTTGCATCTTTTGCTTGAATTGAGCACTCTATTGTTCAAACTCTTTATCCTTTTGTTGTGCCGGTTGTTCCGCTAGGGCTAATTGGCTATGATATTCTTGGTTCTTTGTCCGTAACTCATTGATTAGGGTGGATCAATGGATTAGGACTTCGTGAGTTCCTCTTCGAGTTTATACCACTCCAACTCTGCTACCTGTGTTTTCTCTGATAAGTGCACAACTTCTGCTTCCAGTTATTTCTCTCTCGTCTCTAGGAAACTGACCCTTTACTTCACAAGCTTTAGTTGCTCCTCCCTTTTCTTTAACTGGTGGCCAAACCAAAGGAAGTTAGTTGTTGCCACCTGCTCCATATCTTCCATGAGCTCTACCTTGTCTTACGGTTTGACTCCCCTCGGATGAAGTCCCACGACATACATGCTGTAATCATTCGACAACATCTCCCCTTGTTGTTTGACAATGTTTGGGTACATGGTGGAAAAATTCAACATTTCCTGTGCCTCATTGTACACAGTATACACCTTTGGCTCCGCCTCCCTTTTGTCATCCTTTCCTTTTTGATTTTGGATCATGAGGACTCGTGCTTCCTTTGTAGCATCACCCTGTGCTATGAATTGGGATGACGATTGAACTGGCCCTCCTACAATAGGTGCACCAAGAGGTAGGGGAAAAGGGAACATAAGTGTAGCGAGCCCGTGCGTTTTGCTTAGTGGGAGATTAACAATCTTTAGGGAGAAATAAGGAACATGCCAAAGTTTGGTTTACGAATAGGTGGAAGGGCTCATTGGTTGTTGTAGTGATGGGGCTGTCATTGTAGAGTCTATTTGTTGGGCATAGATGGTCAGACCCGAGGAAACAATAGCAATAGGGGTGTTGATGGCAATTGAGCTTGCAGAAAGAGAGGTGAGGAGAGATTAGGTAGCGGCGGCTGGTGTCAGGGTTCATGGAGGCGTTAAGATAAATGGCCCTGTCTGGGTGAATTAGGAGAAACCCTCCGCTACCATTGTAGTAGTGGTGGAAAAGGAAAGGCTAATAGTTGTACTGAGGGGCACCGCAAAAATAACAAAGGATACTAAAGATTGAGAAGTAAGAAAAGAAGGAGCGAACGTTACCTGTTGACTGGATGATGGTGGTTCTTCGCTTGTTGATGGTTCCTTACTTATTTCCAACTCTTGGCTCCTTGCAAGCACCTGGCTTGCGACGGGTTCTTGTGAACCTTCTCCCATAATAGTTTTTGTGAGCTGTCATTTAGCGGGTGGGGAGTCCCCCACCTCTACAGTCTCCGACTATGGTTGTTGGGGCACTCTTGTTGTTTTCAAGGCCCAAGTGAGTGTCTGGGAGGCTCTTGATATATTCAATCGCACATTTGAAGCGACATAGGTAGGCTTCCCTATGGAATTTCTATTGGAAGTGGATTCACTCTGAGAGGGGGGTGAATCAGAGTGATATAATTTTAATTTTTGACTTTGAAAGCACAAAATTTTTTACTAATTTAAACTCAATATGGTAGACTTGTTTATGCAAGTGTACATTAACACTTAAAATCAGATTGACATGAAACTTGATTAACATTTACAAATCATGTTAAAAGCATCATATGATATTGTTCAATTAGAGTGTGAACAATCTTGTATGTGCTTTTGAAACAAAACAACTTTTCCCAATGCACTTTTAATTTGCTTAACATAAGGCTTTTTAACTTTGCATGACAACCTTTTGAAATAAGAAACTTTTGAGCATACTAAAAGTATTAGAGCATTGACTGAATGAGCACATTAACATGAAACATAATGAGAGACAAATAAACTCACATAACATGAAGATTTCCTGAGTGGATAAACCCTCTTGGGGTATAAAAAACCACTCGCTAAAATTTCCTTTTTATTAATCAAAGAGCACCAACTCTGTAACAATGTGGAGCACCAACTCCCATAATATTTCTAAAGCACCAACTTCATCAAGCATTCAAGATATTGCAATAGGATACAAAATGATTTTGCAATAATGCTCAACTCAAAACATAATCTCTATAATACAATCAGAGATAAAAACAATATGAGCCCACTTTTCTCTTTTTATAGAATGATTTCACAATAAGCAATACTCTGTTCAGACAATTTCCTCTCTTCACATCACACTTTTTTTTTTGTGTTTTTGCAGAGATACATATATACAATGTTTGTGAAACGATTATACATCTTTGTCAAGAAAACCCGATTTCAATAACTAGAGTTTATGAACTAGTAAGAGACATAATGTATGATCATGAAGCCAATCAAATATTTTTAAGAAAAAAACAATGATATGAAGATAAAATGACACTGTGAGATGAAACCCTTGAGTTTACACTTGGGTTCAAGGTAGTTTCAGTTTAGTTAAGAAATTTATTTGAAACTAAAAGCAAAGTTTTCTTTTCCTCTTCATTTACCAGATTTACCTTTGAAAGATCAAAATAATGCATAGATATTACCCCTGTCATGGTGGATTTAACCTGCAAATAAAATCCCTAAAGTTCTTCATGAAAACTTCCCAAACTACCGCTTCCAGCTCAAACAAAAACCACCAACTATCTTGCCATCCATCCAAGACCAACATAATTGAAAACCAAGTCAGAATACCACAACAACCTTGCACAATATGCAACTGAAATTCCAGCATAGCGGCACTAGGGTTTAGTTCTTTTTGTTTACCCTATTTCTCCCTTCATCAAAGCTCCAAAACAAAATTAATGAAACTTGAAATCCAAAAAATCATATTACAATCATTTTGAAATCCATGTCACCGACATAGTGAAACATTAAATGAGTGTTAAATCATAAACCACGCGTGCTGTCCAAGTCAACACAACCAACATTCTCATTAAACAATAATACTATCACTGCCAAGTAAGCAAACAAAGTATAATACATATGCCAACTACCCAAATCTCCAAAAAAAAAAGTATTAACTACTGTGCAATGAGTAAGCCCGAAACATGATCGATATTCAAAGACATGCCACCTTGCCAATCACTTTATAAGTGATAACCATAATGTATATTGTCGGTCTTTAAGTGCTAAAGCACTTTAAAAACAAATAGAAATATCTTAATGCTGACCAACTTATATCACAAGTAAACATATGCCAAGATATAAATGAATATGAAATGTGAATCATATAACATGTGAAGGCCCAAGAATGTCAAAATACTTTTTATAAGAAATGGTATGGAAATACTTAAGCAATACCATTGCTTATGAAGCTATAGTAGCCAACTCAAGGATACAAAATTGACTGTGTAACAATACAAACATCTCCACCTCATGTATAATGCAATAACCCTTGTGAAATATATGTATAGCATGTTAACATATGCACCAAAATAATCAAAAAATTGTGAGACAGCCATGAAGATCACCAATAGAATTTCCATGAAGACATAATGAATCTTGTCAATAATGCCATGATCAAACTGATAATGAACAACTGAAACAATATACCTGTTATACAATAAAGAAGTGCTAGTCTGTTAAAATGAATTCAACTGTTCCATGGTGTCACTTGAAAACTAATACCACCTAAAAAACTTTTATCTGCACATAAAGCTCAACATGATCAGTACCACAATATGTGATGAATAAATGCACCCAAAAGCATCAACCCAAAGCATGATCACCAAAATACTGAATATGCCAAACTGAACACAAAGAGCACCAAGTATCATTAGTCATCAATCACTAGTCAATTTTGTCATCAAGGACAATATACCACAAAGAGAAAGCCAACAAACTCCCCCTTTGTCCTTGATGGAAAAAATCACCTGCAACCATTTGAATTCAATATAATCTACAATCTGAACAACCAACTGAATACAACCATTTGAACCAACTGAATAACTTACATTTCTCCACCTTTTTGTCTCAAGGAAAAAGGGTACAAGAGGAAACACCAACAAAACAATAACTCATCCAGCTGAAAATATAGCAAAGAAGCAACAAATAAATCACAAAAACAACAAGAAGATGCTAGGAGAGCTAAGAAACTCCGCCTAAAGCAATGATCTGTTTGACGAAGTAACAATTGAGAGATAGTTCCCAATCTGGATCTGAACAACTACAGACTCCTTTAGATTCAAAGATGTATGTGAGCCAAATGGAATAGATCTTTTCTTCTAACAAAAAATTGTCTTAGCGTTTGATGCTTTTACTATCCTCAGAAAAATGGACATGATATGGTGATTCACTGATCACTAAACAACTCACTTCATAGAAATAGCACAGAGCACAGAAGCACATAAAACTTTCAAACCAGTTGGATTTACTTCACATTGCCCAAAATATATGAATAGATGATGTTCATTTTAACATGAAAACTTGAAAGCATATTTGACATCATACCGTGGTCATAATTCAAACATATTGTTCAACAAAATCAAGACTACTCTCAATTTGTCAATTACGATAATACAATGAAACAGTTTTTATTGTCAAACGACAACACAAATATAAAGAGCTTCCACTCTACTACTGCAAACCAATCAATCTTACCAATTACAATATGAAGCTCCCCTTAACTCCTTACAAATGAAATGCCAAAAGAGGAACTTTCTAGTGTAAGAATGTAACACGGTAGAATTATGTTACCATGAAATTGCAACAATAAACTTTACCTTATGACATCAAAGAAAACTTGTGCAACAAAGCAGTAGAATTGGCTAAAACAAACAGTAGTTAACCAAATTTTTTTTGTCTTGATATGATACTGTCCTTTGATCATGAAAGCACCATGAAAAAAATTGTCAGAAAACTTTGTCAAATCTGTGTGATAGAGATGCCAAAACTGCTGTCACTGCGACATTATACAGGTCTGCACTCACTTAACTAACATCTTGAATGATCTATCATCTGATCAAGACAAACATGAACTGCTAAAAAGAACTCCTCTGAAACTTGTTTCAATTTTCCTTGTTTTATAGTGTATATAATACACTGTTCTCTCATCTCTCAACACTGTATAAATATTTTCTTGCATGCTCATTGCCTGGAGTCTATTTGAATATCTTGTACATATCCACTGTGCAAAAGGGATTAATAGAGCACAAAAAAATATCTTTGTTTCATGTCAATTAGGGTACTTGCAACTTTACAACATTTTGACAATAATCCTTCTTTCTGTATACTTTGATGATGCCACTGACTCTAACGCAATAAATGATCACATACACACACTATAGCTCTGAATTGTCAACACTTGTTATAAACATATGGATGTATCAACTAGATTTCCCTTAGCACTGTTTAACCTTTTCATAGAATTATTCAATCTCTATACTGCCTTGCACAAATAGGTATTTAGACTACCTAGATACCCAACTCACATAACAAGCTTATGCATTCAATAAATCCACTATCTTGTGATGCTTTGCAGATAATCTATACCCTGAATCTCAAAGGTATTATCATTTCTAGGGGTTCGTAAGATGATACATTTATTGATCTCCTTTGACATTCAACAAAGTCTCTTGTGCATTAAGCACAAGCCTATTGTCTTGTTGTTTCTTCCTTCTCCAGACCCCTACAAACTCTTTGTTGCTTCCAAATGTTTTCTCCCATTGACTCCTGCAAAACTTGGCTTTATGCCCAAGGCCATTACATTTATAACATACAACCATAGATTTGTAATGTTTTGTGTCACTCTTATTACATTTTCTTGCAATATAACCTGATTGATTATATTTGAAGCATGTAACGTTATCATGGTTCCTTTGTTTATCACTTTTCTTTATTTTAGACAAACATTCAGATGCTTTGTGGCCATACTCAAAACACGAGTAACAATAACCTAAAAAAGAATAATAATACTTTATCAACTTACCTTGCCAGGCAGAGTGAGACCCTGACACCTTGTGCGTTCTATTCCTTTCTCTTATGTTTCCTACAGTTTCAAAATGAACAGTATGAAATTTTAAAATTTTCTTTGTACTAAGTGTCTTAGAACATTGTCCTTCCTCTAAGCCTAGACCAGTTTTGTCACTTGGAGCATTTTGTGTTTCAATAAGTTTATCCAATGAAATGGAGCCACTCTTACTGATTTCTTCATCACTTAATTGCTTTGATTCTTTACCAATGTTCCTTAGTAAAACTATTTGCAACTCAAGATTTTCTACGCACTGTTCTTTTTCTTTAAGTTGATCTTTGAACACTTCCTCAATCTTTCTAGCTTCTTCAACTTGGATTTTTGCTTCTATAAGATCTGAGCATACCTTATCTTTGATATCCTTTTCTTTTTGAAGTTGTTTCTTTAAAAACAGGTTCTCTTTTCTGAGTTGTTTAATTGTACCTAAAGCACACAGAAGCTCACCTTCCAAATCAAGCTCATTTTCTTGCTCATCTTGTTCAAAATTTATTTCATCCAAAGATTGATCTCCTTCATTGGTTTCTAGGCTACTTGAATATTCATCTGTCATTTCAAGAGATTTAGACTCAAATAGATTTTCTTTGAAACTATGATGATTTTCACAATCACCACTTACAGATGAAACACAACTTCCTTGAGTTTTCAAAGACATCTCTTCTTGCAATTCACCATCCTGATATATTTCAATCAATCTATTCCATACTTCCTTTGCATCTCTATAGTGCATAACTTTCACAATACTGTCATTTGGTAGACTATTGAAAATTGCATCTAGAGCCTTAGCATTTGATTCAAGAGCTGTCTTTTCCTCAAGAGTGGAGGGAGATGTTACAGACACATTGCACCCTCTCTCTACTATTGTCCACACATCAAACCCTAAGGAGGACAAATAAGTTTCCATTTGACTCTTCCACAAATTAAAATTGATACCATCAAATTGAGGTATGCTATGCATAGTATGCTGTATCATTTCTTCATTACTTCTTATACTAGGTTCAGACACAACTTGATTGTTTATGTTTTGCAGTGAGTTTCTCTTTCCCTTATTCCTTGTCCCTTTAGCCATCATAGATATAACTCAACAACACCCAAAGACAGACTTCCAATACTAGAATCAATCCTAGGTATGAAACCTAATGCAAGACCCTATGCTCTGATACCACTTGTTGGAAGTAGATTCACTCTAAGAGGGGGGGGTGAGAGTGATATAATTTTAACTTTTGACTCTGAAAGCACAACGAAACTTTTTACTAATTTAAACTCAATATGGCAGACTTGTTTATGCAAGTGTACATTAACACTTAAAATCAGATTGACATGAAACTTGATTAACATTTACAACTCATGTTAAAAGCATCATATGATATTGTTCAATTAGAGTGTGAACAATCTTGTATGTGCTTTTGAAACAAAACAAAAACTTTTCCCAATGCACTTTTAATTTTCTTAACGAAAGGATTTTTAATTTTGCATGACAACCTTTTGAAATAAGAAACTTTTGAGCATACTAAAAGTATCAGAGCATTGACTAAATGAGCACATTAAAATGAAACAAAATGAGAGACAAATAAAATCACATAACACGAAGATTTTTTGAGTGGAAAAACCCTCTTGGGGTATAAAAAACCACTCGCTAAAATTTCCTTTTTATTAATCAAAGAGCACCAACTCTGTAACGATGCAGAGCACCAACTTTGTAACAATGTGGAGCACCAACTCCCATAATCTTTCTGAAGCACCAACTTCATCAAACATTCAAGATATTGCAACCCATCGGAACCTTATAATTGCAATCATTCTTTGCAGTCATAAAATTACAATAGGATACAAAATTATTTTGCAATAATGCTCAACTCAAAACATAATCTCTGTAATACAATTAGAGATAAAAACAATATGAGCCCACTTTTCTCTTTTTACAGAATGATTTCACAATAAGCAATACTTTGTTCAGACAATTTCCTCTCTTCACATCACACTTTTTTTTTGTTTTGTTTTTCCAGAGATACATATACACAATGTTTGTGAAATGGTTATACATCTTTGTCAAGAAAACTCGATTTTAATAACCATATTTTATGAACTAGTAAGAGACATAATGTATGATCATGAAGCCAATCAAATATTTTTAAGAAAAAATCAATGATATGAAGATAAAATACCACTCTGAGATGAAACCCTTGAGTTTACGCTTGGTTTCAAGGTAGTTTCAGTTTAGTTAATAAATTTATTTGAAACTAAAAGCAAAGTTTTCTTTTCCTCTTCATTTACCAGATTTACCTTTGAAAGATCAAAATAATGCAAAGATATTACCTCTGTCATGGTGGATTTAACCTGCAAATAAAATCCTTGAAGTTCTTCATGAAAACTGCCCAAACTACCGCTTCCAGCTCAAACGAAAAACCACCAACTATCTTTCCATCCATCAAAGACCAACGTAACTGAAAACCAAGTCAGAATACCACAACAACCTTGCACAATATGCAATTGAAATTCCAGCATAGCGGTGCTAGGGTTCAGTTCTTTTTGTTTACCCTATTTCTCCCTTCATCAAAGCTCCAAAACAGAATTAATGAAACTTGAAATCCAAAAAATCATATTACAATCATTTTGAAATCCATGTCACCGACATAGTGAAACATTAAATGAGTGCCAAATCACAAACCACGCGTGTTGTCCAAGTCAACACAACCAACATTCTCATTAAACAATAATACTATCATTGCCAAGTAAGCAAACAAAGTATAATACATATGTCGACTACCCAAGTCTCAAAAAAAAAGATTATTAACTATTGTGCAATGAGTAAGCCCGAAACATGATCGATATTCAAAGACATGCCACCTTGCCAATCACTTTATTAGTGATAACCATAATGTATATTTTTGGTCTTTAAGTGCTAAAGCACTTTAAAAACAAATAGAAATATCTTAATGCTGACCAACTTATATCACAAGTAAACATATGCCAAGATATAAATGAATATGAAATGTGAATCCATATAACATGCGAAGGCCCAAGAATGTCAAAATACTTTTTATAAGAAATGGTATGAAAAGACTTAAGCAATACCATTGCTTATGAAGCTATAGTAGCGAACTCAAGGATACAAGACTGAGTGTGTAACAATACAAACATCTCCACCTCATGTATAATGCAATAACCCTTGTGAAATATATGTATAACATGTTAACATATGCACCAAACTAATCAAAGAATTGTGAGACAGCCATGAAGATCACCAATAGAATTTCCATGAAGACATAATGAATCTTGTCAATAATGCCATGATCAAACTGAAACAATATACCTGTTATACAATAAAGAAGTGCTAGTCTGTCAAAATGAATTCAATTGTTCCATGGTATCACTTGAAAACTAATACCACCTTAATAACTTTTATCTGTACATAAAGCTCAACATGATCAGTACCACAATATGTGATGAATAAATGCACCCAAATGCATCAACCCAAAGCATGATCACCAAAATACTGAATATGCCAAACTGAACACAAAGAGCACCAAGTATCATTAGTCATCAATCACCAGTCAGTTTTTTCATCAAGGAAAATATACCACAAAGAGAAAGCCAACACTTTCTCCTTTGCTGAGCGGAGGACGTCGATGTCTCGGCTTCTTCCACCTGCTCTTCGGATTCCTCATTAGAGTCATTGCCCTCGCTAGCACTTGTGTTGGAATCTGGATGCTCATCATCCCACAACTTATCAAAATGTTCATCATCCTTCATGCTACCATAAGGGGCATCAAGTTGTTTTGTCTCTTAGCAATATGCCCAGAAGGCTTTGATTATTTCCACACTCCATTCTTCTTCTTTTCTCAACTTATTGAATAGGGTGGATCCCATTTTGCACTTCTCATCATAATCTGTCACAACAAAGTAGAAATTATTCCATGTCGGCTTGTTGTCATCTATAAGAATGTGGATCAAGTCAACCAATATTTATCTTCATCCTCCAATGGGTTGCACCTCTTTTCGCAGTAAGGCTGAGAACTGTGAGTTACTTTGATATGCTCATATGGTAGATCATTGAAAGGGTTGTAAATCCATTGGTCACAGATCATTACCAACCCTAGATGAGCTAACTTATCTTGCAACAATGGGTGCATCTGGTTCTTTTTCATGGCCACTGTTTTGAAGGTTATCGAAAAGACAAAAAATCCCTTCCTCTGCAGAAGGTAACATCAATAATGTATGCTTGCCAGAACATTTCAAGGGCTAGCACTTGAATTGTAACACATGTCGGAAGGCATAATGGTTCCTCAGTGAAGCCTCGTATTTAGATGAATTTGAAATCTGCTCCAAAAAACTAGTCACATATGGGAATTAAGTTTTGCATATGCCCTGTCTACAACTTAGTAAGCCAGTTAATACCATCCTCTCCTTGCAAATCTTGCAAAATTGGAGTCAAGAAATAATTTGAAAATGCATAATAGTCGTAAGTGGAAGAGAGGAGAGGAGTCTAGACAAAAACTGACTTCCTTTTGTTCCTTTCATCAAAAATAGCCAACTTCAAATGCTTATCAAAGAAATTAGGGTTCTGATGCAAAAACATATAGGCAAGAAAGGAAGGAAACCTGAACTTCCCTTTAGTTTGGTAATCCTTGATTTGCCTTATCATTTCCTCAATGAGGTATTCTGCAAAATTATACCAAAAGAAAGAGCATTTCCTGTGAAACTGGAATCCTGGGCCCAATTGAAATGTGTGCACTTCCTTGTCAGTGTTCATACCGCAAACAAATGCCAACATTGAAAAGGCCTCTTGCAAGTCTGCATCAAAAGCATCGTGCTATGCCAGGATCTTTGGTGACTTCTGGTGGTCTACCTCAATCCTTTTGGTTTCTTTGTTATAAAATTCCAGAGCTTTTTCCCTTCCTTCCCATATGTTTTCCCCATTTGTAGGAGTGAATGTCTCTATTTTTTCCTTTCTGCAACTCTGATCAGGGATGCACAACATATTCCAAATAGCTCCCAGGCTGATATAACCCTCAGAGTCTGGCCCTTGATAGTGTTGGTGGTTGGGTTGAAATTTTTGATGGTTGCATTGACTAATTCTGGGCGATAGTGCAAAAATGGGACCATATATTGTGGGAGCCCGTTGAGCCATATCTTCTCTGCCGTTGACAATGAGTGTTTAGATACCTTCATCCTTTTGCAGGCCACTTCCCTCAAATACTTTGGGTTCTTTGCAAGATTGGGATCATGAATATTATCCCAGTCCTCCTGGATTCAGCTATGATCCCTGTACCTTTTTGGCTTATCCAAAACCCATGTGTTTTCCCATTCTGGCTTGTTTGGAATACTAGGCATGGCATAAGAAATGTCGTCGAAGGCGTTGATGGTGTTAGGAATTGTATGTAGAAGATATCAATTAAATGCAAATAAAGATTAAACAGAGAAATGAAAACCACAAAAATAATAAGGAGAGACAATATTTAATGTGGTTCACCCAAACTTAGGCTACGTCCACCAACAAAGAGTCCAATATTATTATCCAATAAATCAAACCGATTACAACCAGTAATCCTTGCAACTCAATACTGCTACAAATGCTACAATACAATGTCAACAGAAACCCTAATCCTTAGCCTTTTTATCAAGACTTATGTTGGTTACAAAATCAGATTTTTTATGTTAGCCAATAGAAAAAATAACACTACCCTTGGACTCCACAAGGGGCGCTGCCCCTTGACCCCATCTTGGGGGCGTTGCCCCTAAACCCTCATTAAATAGTTTGGGGGGAAACTGCGCTGATAAAAGTGGGGAAATTTAACCTCTAAGTCTAATTAGGCTCCACATACCAATAGAGGGCTGGTGCTGCTTGCATAGCTTTAAATAAGTTTCGCCTTGCCTCCCCCTGTGTCTCTTTCTGAGAACTTTTTGCCATTTTTTCTTTGTGGGAAGTTTCTGCTTTGCTCGAACTTCTTTGCAATTTTACCTTAGGTCTGGTTGTGCACTAGAAATTTCTTTCACTCTGAGTAGTGTATTTGAAAAAGATTTTTAAGTGCTTAAACATTTCGCATGCAACTTTTAGCTATTTTTTCTCAAGGTGGTAGACGAGAGTTACCCTTTTTGCATTTAATTTGACATGTATCACCAACCTTTTGGCTTGTGCGAAATGAATCACTTTCCATTTTGAAATGACAATAATTCATAATTATAATTAGCAACCATGTTGTATAGCACGATTTGCTAGTAGCTTAAGTGTTTGTATGCATTAGCAATTAATATCCCAAAAGGAATGATTAAGCCAAAGATGTGATCAGTGTTTGAAAAGATATGGGCTCAACCTTGGAGTTTTCAAAACACCTAGAGAACAACACTTCAACATTTGGCCATGCATAACACCGTCGCTTACTACCACCAGCTTAGGCTAATTAATTAGCCCTTATTAGCTTTGCATGCAACAAGTTGTACTAAGCAGACATAACTAGGTGGGAAATTCGAGCAAGGCCTGACATGGCTTTCAAGTTGGTACTTGATTAGCATCACGTTTATGGTAAGAAAAATACCATGCATTTCCTCGATTTTTCTATAAATAGGCACCTAGGCAGTAGCGAAATCACACTTAGTGATTTGATCATAGTTGGTAATAGGTAATTGGCCTAGCAGTTTAGCATTAGTAGTTGCGTAGTGTTTTCATAGGCTAGACTTAGGCAGTTTGTAGAGATAGTTCTAAGATAGTCACAGAGCGCCTGCCAGCATGAATACCCCAATTAGGCTGGTTTCTCATAAGTCTTAGACGAAATTTTTAGGTGAGATTTCAATTAGGTGCCTGAAAAGGATGACAAAGAATAAGCACTCATTGGCTATCATAGCCATGAAATGGGTTTTTGGACGTGATTGCCTTGAATACGAGGATAAATACCGAGTTAACATTGATGTGTGCTCACACTTTGTTGCCTCTATGCTTGATATTACAATTCCCAAGCCATTGATTTTGCGTCTGGTTAAAGAAATTTTTCCAAAGAAGTACCTAAATGACCTTAGAGAGGTAGTGGTGAACGTTGCATTCGGTGGAGAAATTCCAACCGCAAGTGACCTGAGGAGATTCATTGAAGAGGACGTCGTCATACTGTGGTTGTCATTCTTGAGTGGATTTCTCCTCTAGTTGCAAAATGAGCACCATCAAGGGGTCACTCGTGCCTGTCACTTCCTCTTTCGCATATACAATGTGGTGCCATTCTATGATATTGATTGGTACATAGACTTCAGGAACCTAGTGTTCCCTTCACCACTGGCCATTGCTCTTGTGAATGATGTTGCTGCTCCTGGTGTTGCTCCCATCGACGAAGAAATTGTGGACGCTATTGTTGATGTGTCCATTGTTGCTATTCATGTCGTGGATTGAAGACCTCCCTGTTACTTTTTTTTTGCTTTTAAAAACTCATATCAGTTAGTCCTTTTTTTGTATATATGCCTGAAAAAAGGCTTTACCATAGAATATATGAAAAGGAAGAAAAATATAGCTATATACTTTAGAAGCATGGCCCTTGAGCCATTTTGGAAATGTAAATACTAAAGCACATATATATAATGAAAATATAGCTTTATATAATCATCTTGTTTTATTTGCTTTTGGATTCTACAATGTGGGTTATCTTTTCTTTTTCAGCATATATGTGTTCAATTCAATTCTACATGTGGGTGTTTGATTCTTTCTATCTTTTGAGTTGTGAATTTATTTTCCTTGCTCTCTGCAATAATGGGTTACTTGTTTTCCTTCTCCTCAAACCATAGAATAAAATAAAAAAAGACCAGCCAACAAAAAAAAAGGGAAAGAAAGAAGAAAGCACTATAAACATATTTACATTGGTAGGATATGTAAGCTTAATTAAATAATTTAAGGTGAATTTCGTTGATCGGAATTCCCAGTGCTTCTTTTTCCACGTCTTCTAACTCAAATGCATTATGTTCCTTGCATTGAATTATTCTGAACGAGCCTTCCCAAAGGCTGTCAAACTTGCCATGTTGACCCAGATTCGCAGCCCTTTCATTAAACTTTAGCACTAAGTCTCCGTACTTTAGACCTTGGTTGGACGCTTTCTTGTCAAACCACTGTTTAACCACTTGTTGGTGGTTAGTCATAGCTATTAGGGACTTTTCCCTTTTCTCTTGCACTTCCAGCAACTCGGCCAACTAGATCTCCATTGCGTTGTTTTGTTCTACCTCGAGGGATTTTAGCAATTGCAGCGCTGGAATCTCCATGGAGATTGGCAATAGCGCCTCTTTTCCATATACTAGCTCATATGACAAAGTCTTGAGGACTTTCTTAGGAGTTATGCAGTCAGAGATGATGGTTTTAGGAGGGTCGAATCTCATCACAATCTCTTTGAGAAAGTTTCTTATCTCCGCCTCTGTTGCATTCTTCAAGGGCATAGCTTTAGACCACCTTGTGAAGTAGTCTGTTGCTGTCAAAATCCACTTGTGTCCTGCGTTAGAGGCCGGGTTGATCATTTCGATGAAGTCTAAGCCCCATTGCATGAATGGCTCATCAACCACTATCAGATTGAGAGGCATCACAAAATTCTTTCTTCCTGCGAAGAATTGGCATTATTTGCAAGCTTTAACCAGGGAATATGAGTAGTTAAACAACGTGGGCTAGAAGTACCTGACGCACATGATTTTGATGGTGGTGGTCTTTTTGGAGAAATGCTCGCTTGCGGGAATACTGTGGAAAGTGTTGAAGATCCTTTTTGCTTGCTCTGTGGTAATGCACCACAATAGAACGATGTTCAAGTTCCTTTTGAACAAGATCCCTTCAATGAGCACATATCCATTATTTTGTAGGCGGTAGAATCTTCTCTTCTGAGAAGAAAGGCTTGGCGGATATTTTCCTATGTGCATAAACCTTACTCTATCCGCCAGCCAACAACCTTCAGACTCTGAATCATTTGTTAGGACTAGCCTCGACTACTCTTCTTCGATGGCCATTTCTTCATCATGCACAAGATATTCACATAGTCCTCTTCTTCGAACGGTCTTTGTAGGCTTGACCTCAATGTCGTATTCGAGGATCTTGGTAATCCAATTGGATCTTTTCTCGGTGATTCTCCTTCCATGATGTATTCACGTACACTAGAATGCGCAACATAAACAATCACCTTATTACAAGATATTAGGTGGTGAAACTTCTTGAGTCCCTTTACTATTGCAAAGACTTGCCTCTCTACAAAGTTGTAGTTTGTCTCATATTCCTTTAGGGTCTGGGAGTGAAATGCTATCGGGTGTTCTCCCTTTCCCTCATCATCTTTCTAAGTTAAGAAATTAGCAATGCTTGAATTCATATGAAATACATACATTATGAAGTCCTTTGATAAGTCTGGGTTGACTAGCACAGGAGTAAAGGAAATAACATCCTTAACTTTCTCAAAGGATTCTCTGGCTTATTTTGTCCATTTAAATGTTTGACCCTTTTTCAGCATCGGGGTGATTGGCCTAATTATTCCTGCAAAGTCAGAAATAAATTTGCTTACAAAATTTACCTTTCCCAAGAAGAACTAGACAACTTTCTTGTTGACCTGAAGGGGAAGCTCTTTGATTGCTTTCACCCACTCGGGATCAATTGAAATTCCTTCTTTGGACACTATGTACCCCAATAGCTTGCCTTGTGGTACTTTGAAGACACATTTTTTTGGGTTCAGAGAGATCCTAAACTCCTGGAATTTCTTGGACACCATCTCAAGGTGATAAAAATTATCATCCTTGGACTTGGAGAACACCGTCAGATCATCCAAATAGATTAGAATAATCTTGTTGATCAGTTTGCTAAAAGCGATATCCATTTCCCACTGGAAGGTGGCTCCTGCATTTGAGAGGTCAAAAGGCATCTTAGCATATGCGAACGTTCCCCACTTTGTAGTGAATGTCATTTTATGTTGGTCTTCCTCTTTGACCCGGATCTGATTGTAACCAGAGAAGCCATCTAATAGGGAAAACATCTCCAATCTTGCCACTGTCTACAAGATTGACTCCATTGAAAGTAGCAGGTAATGATCCTTTAGGGATGCTCTGTTTAGGTCTTGAAAGTCCACACATAGATGGATATCTCCATTATTCTTTCAAACCGGGACCAAATTGGATACCCACGTGTTATGCTTGATTGAGAAAACAATCCATGACTGGATTAGCTTTGTTAGCTCTTGCGACATTAGTGCTTCAATCTTGGGATTCACTGGCCTCTATTTTTGGTGGATTGGTTTTGCACCTTCTGCCAGCTCTATTGTATGCTAGATGATATCAAGATCATATCCCCTGAGGTCATCAGATGACCAGGCCACCACTCCTTCATATTTTTTGTAAAAGTCAATGAGCCTTTCTTTATCATAATGAGGGACATCTTTCCCGACTTTGAGCTTCCTCCCATCCTTGACCTGAAGATCCATATAGTCACTTTTGTCTGCTATAAACTTCCTCTTGTTGTTTCTTGCATTGTCATAATCAAAAATATTTTTGAGAGTGACCAATCCCTTTGGAAGCTTGTTGGATTTTAGTTGGATGATTTGACCGTCATAGGCCTCAACAATATTTGGTTGGAGCTAGTCAAAAAATTCTCCCAACTGCTAGATGAATGAGGCAATGTGTTCATCACTGTCAAACACTTTCCAGCTTTGGTCATTGTCTGGAATGGCTGGTCGGACTATCACTCATACAAAGTGTTTTTTGTGAATGAGGTCGGAGGCAGGGTCAAACTGGGATCTAATTGCTGCCATGCGATCCACATCTGTATTTTGTTCCCTGGGCACCGTTTGAATGTTGAAGGCTTCAAAGCCTTTAATCAGGTCCCAAACTCGGTGTCTATAGGATCACATCCAAACATTCTTGGCCGCAAAAATTCCCTGGATTTGATTGACTACTAGTTCAAAATCTTTGAACACCATTCGATTCCTGATGCCTATTCGCTTTGCAAGGCTTAAGCCTTGCACTAGTCCTTCGTATTCAACTTCATTGTTTGAGCAAGTGAACTGGAAGCAAAAATACATCAGTGTCTTTTCATTATGTGGGGATATTAAACATATCCCAGCTCTTGTGCCAACCTTGCATCTTGCTCCGTTGAAGTGTAGTGTCCATAGCTCTGAAGCTTGATCACTTTTCAGTTCTTTGACGACCTTCGATAGTACTTGATCTTCATTATAGATGACATAGGTGCCCAACCTAGAAGCATGATAGTTTCCAAATGGATCAGTATCTATATGTTCGCTCAAGAGAACATCTTCTTGATCAGTCCGATCTCCAATCACTTTTTCATCTTCCAGCAGCTTAGTGCAATACATCTCTTACTTGGTAATAGAAGTATGAGCAGCCTCAAAGTTGATCATGGCTTCGTCAACCACATGTTCTGAATGTAGAGCTTCAGATTCTGTCTTCATTTTCACACCACGCTTGGTCCTGAGGATCATGTGTGAACAATCCTAGGACATGTATTTGCCTACCTTTGAAGTGAATACTCGGGATATACAAAGGCTGAACATGGGGGAACATCTATGATCATAGTATCTTGTGACACTATGATGCTAGGGTAGGTGAATAGAGTCAAGGGAAGGTCCTTGATGAGATCGACAATTTTGAATTTATTTCTATCGAGTTGCATTACT
This sequence comes from Sequoia sempervirens, assembly GCA_007258455.2. Classification (NCBI taxonomy): domain Eukaryota; kingdom Viridiplantae; phylum Streptophyta; class Pinopsida; order Cupressales; family Cupressaceae; genus Sequoia; species Sequoia sempervirens. Next base: position 92,044 of record VDFB02155716.1, read on the forward strand.
CCTCTTTTTAAAGGTTCATAGTTGAGTCCTAAAGCTTCAACTATTTGTTTTAACATAATTGTGGTGCTAGCACCAGAGTCAATCATGACATTGTGTAATAACTTCTCTCCCATAATAAGAGTTAGGAAGAAGGGTTTTGGATTTGGCTTACCCTTAAGCTCAAAAGAGGTTTCCTCCATGCCATTTTTTAGAACTTTGGCAGGTGGTGATGGATTGACGACCTTTCCCTTGAGCAACTTCTCCTTTGGTTCAATGATTGGATCCTCCCGGAGAGCCTTCTATAGTAATGTATTTTGTTCTAGAATAACTAATATATCCCAAAGAGACACATTAGCGAATTATTTTTTCAATTGTTCCACTACATTGAATGGTAACGGCTTCAAAGGATTTTGCTCCTTAACTTTGGTTATAACAATTTCCTTCCATAGTGGACATTGTTGTGTTATTGCCAAGGTGCTAGATATCTGGTTGTAAGAACCTTTGGGTTGTAGACTGATTGGTTGTTGGACGATTGGTTTGCCAGTGAATCTCCTCTTTGAGCGAGTTTTGTAATCAAACTACACCTGCTACATTTTTGATGGGGATACATCATTGGAAAACATCACCTCTTCTTCTTCCATCCATGAGAAGAGTGCATGATCAGGAGCGATGTCCACTTCTTGCTCCAGTGACATCCCCTGCATTTGTGCAGTTAGCACTGCCTTGTCCATTTGCAAAGAGGTACACACATAACCTATGGGATCTGACATTGCACCTTGGCTGCATTGCTTTGCCACCTTTTGTTGTAGGTTACCACATGGGCAGTTTTGGGGCATATGTGAGTCACCGTAAGGGAAGCACCAAGGGTTGGTTTGATCGACCAAATTATTTTTCCCCATAGTTAGTTCTCTATTCGAGCTTAGGTTAACACTTTGTAGCAGAGAAGGCACTAGTACTATTTGATTTGTTGTTTGCACATGTAGATTCATGCGAGTGCCTCCTTGGAACTGGTTCTGTTGGAAAGAAGACCTTCTACCTTGATAATTTTGATAAGTTGGTTTTGGAGGCGCTGCCTAGTTTCACTTGATAGTTCAATTATTTCATTAAAAATAGTCCTCAACATTTCTTTGAACTCGCTCATCTCTTCCTTCAAAGAGCCAGATGTAGAAGCAACATTCTGTGGCACATTTGGATATGTGTACATAGATTGAGGAGGAGTCGGCGCGCTGGTGAGAGGCATCTCCTGAGCAAGAATTGATATTTCCAGAAATATAGAAATGATGGGCTGGGGTGGAAACTTCCCAATGTCTATCAAATTATAGTTCTCTTCCTTGACAATGACACTATAAGTGCTCGGTAGTGTGGTCCTGCCCAAAGACTAGATCATCATGGAGATATTGGGGTTGATAGATTTCAAGTAAAACATGAGCACCAACTCAGGCAGTGGGAGGATATCAACTTGGATTCTCTACCAACTTGTATGGAACTGAGCATTGAAGTCAGTCATGGCTTCGTGTGAGGCCCACTTTATGGTAGGCAATTGATAATATAGCGAGGACTGGTCTCTGTCATTTGAAAATATTTGATAGAAAGGATCTTTGAGCTCATCCTAGGTACTAATAGTGTTCGCTTGTAGCGTCTGGTACCAATCCAATGCCTTGCCTCTAAAAAGAGGCGGCGAGCAACCTTAGTGCTATATTTTGGTCTGTAATGTCGTGTACTAGACACACATCAACAACATCTTGTAGATGTTCAGATGGTGTTCTTGAGCCATCTCCAGTGAATTTAGGTATAACTTTTAGGGCAGAGACTGGGATAGCGGCCAAAATGGAAGGCGCTACTAGTGCAACAAGAGGAATTTTGACATCCCATGCCACATAATTTCTGTTAGTAGCAGGAAACATGGCTAGTGAAAAGGGCGAAGGAAGTAGAATGTTCACTAATTGGGTCACGGGCTGTACTGTCCCTAATGGCAACACTAATAAACCAGGGTTATTTGTTATTTGGGATCTAGTTATAGGTCGATGGCTCATACACACCCCTTAAAATTAGGTTTATTTAAGCTCAGTCCCACCGGGTGTGCCAGGAAAAAGAAAAACTGTTGATGACAAAAATTGGCAAGGTAACAACCCTTTGTGGGAAACTCAGTTTATGGGGGACCTATTGCGCTAAATTGAGTGACCTTTAGGTTTTTAAAGAAGTCAAATTCTTCTGTAATTGGGGTTTGGAAAGGGAAAAGGAAGCAGATATAAAAAATAAAGGATCTAACTAAGGCGATGCGCCAAAATTTAGATTAAAGGCACGATAAATCTATCTTTTGGATATGATCTAAGGTCCCATTCAGTAATTTGTTATGTCTTAGAATGACAAAAATTAAAGATTGAAGCATGAATAGTGCATTCAATGACAAAATAATTTTTACACCCATTTACTGAAAATAGGAGTTAAAAGACATGATCTAAACTAGCAAACTTGCATTAAAATTATAGAAGTTCTACAAATGAACCAATCAAACAATAATGGCGCAGTATAAAGTTAATCAAATAGCTTAAGAAAAACAAAAGATTGAACAATGGCACAGTTTGTGTGTCTTTCTGCAATAATCTAATAACAATAAAAGGCCTGGTGTCTTTCTAAAATTATGTATTTTATGCAATTCTTGAACTTGTGGAACTCCTCTTCAGAAGCAAAGAGAAATATATATAGTGAGCATTCCCACCACTTGGCAAGTAGTAACTGAAAAGATTTGGTATCCTGAACAATGATTCTCTCAGCCGTTGTAACAAAAAAAGATTCGGGCCATAGCATGTGGTCACTCCCCATCCAGGTACATCCCCTGCAAAAGATGGTAGTGGTCTCGACATAGTCTCATGTAAACAAGTGTCGCCACCCACTATAGGCAGTTAGAACACGCGACAACATATTGTAGCCCATAGTTCTCTCCATCCTTTGCTTTGAAGAAGTACCCACCAAAGAGACGTGTGGCGACATTTTGCAGCCTGTGGTTCATTCCTCCTTGTCATTGAAGGCTTGTGCTAGGAAGACATGTGGAAGCATGCTTTTTAATTGGTGCCAATTGTGGGGTTTACCAAAGCATATGTAGATGAAGGCTACGTGGCACATGGTTGGGGCTTGAATCAAAAGTGAGGGGAAGCAGTCTTTAAGTGTGCACGACGATGACACACGGAAACATGGCAAGGGCTATTTGAAAAGTGAAGGGAAGAATCCCTTAAGAAATTTCTGAGCAGGCACATGGTGGAGGTTGACAGTTATTTATCAAAAGGGGCTGATGATGTTTATTTGAGGCATGGGATGGTACTTAGCAAAAAAAAAAACTTGAAGGGAGCTTGATGAATTTTATATTCACAATCCACACATACAACACCAACAATTGCATAATCTCTCACAACTTATTGCTACAATCCTCCCAAATCATATGAACATGAACCTCTAGGAAGGAACCATAGAATGAAGAGAGAAAACTTGTAAACCATAATATGTCCATCTACCAACACCTCAAAAGTGCAATGTTGTTTCAAGTATGATCTACTAACAACCCCAAATGAAAAGCCTCAACAACACCCATAACATTCAATCTCTTAGATCAAACACACATATGAATAATGTATAATTCCAACATGGATGTAAGCCTCTCTAATAAAAGAAATCAAACTCAAAGTATGCATTCCCAAAATAGGAAATCAACCCATATAACATCTCCTAAACTCCTCATCAATGAATGATAACATTGTGGGCACTGATTTTGGTACCCACAATTCTCTTACACTTCTAGGGTTTTTCACCTAAAAGGAGAGAGGTAGGCTAAAATGCGCAATTTCCCCACTCAAAACTAATGCAAGTATGAATGAAATATGCCTAAATACAATGTCTAAATGCAAAAAATACATGCAAAGAGGGGACAAAGGGCTAAGGGTCAGAGAATAGGGTTTGCCTTGGTCAAACCTCACTTTGGTAATCAAACCCTAGAAAATGAAATGAAATAGAAAGAGAATGATGAATGAACATGCAATGTCACAACTCACCAAACCCTTGATGTAGAAATTTGAAGATATGCAAGTGGATGCTCCAATGAAGACTTGATAGTGCCTAAAATGCTTGATAATTGCTTGAGAATGAATTATTAGATGAATGGGGGTGAAAATGAGAGGAAAACCCTTTATTTATACTTGATTTTACAAAATTTATTGAAAATAACACATCACAGACTGAGCTCAAGTTTAAGCTCGAATAATATCTTGCTAGAAATTTAAAATAACTTTGATTTTTGTGCGTAGTGGGACTAAGTCGCCCCAGGTGGCGACTTGGTCCCACAAGGGAAATTTTACTCGGTGTTAGAAACTAAAGTGTATTTAATGATGTTTAACTAGATTATTCTCCAAAACACACTTAAGTAGGGCCACAAAGTGCATTAAGGGGTCATTTAAACATAAGAAAGGGTTGAATTATTGATGAAAAGCCTAGAAAAGCGTGAAAGTTTGCTACAACTCTTTACAACACTTTGAAATAAGACTTGGTAAGTGATAAAAATAAGTTATTTAAGTGAATTATAATAAAAGGGTCCTAGAAAAGTGTGAAAGTGGGTTAAAACACTTCACAACACTTTAACAAGACATCCTAGAATTCTTATTGATTCACAAGGGTCCAAGACCTAATGTGAATGTGTTGACCACATTACAACATTAAATCTAGGCAAAATAAGCCAAAATCCATAAGAAAGACCCAAATGAGCATAAAAATGTCCAAATATACATTTTTTGGCAACACAAACATAAACTCAAATGAATAAGGAGATAATTGTGCTAAACATTCCTCAAAATGAATCCTCCAAAACTAATTATCCATTACTCAAGATCCATATCCATGAAACATAAAGTAATACAAACTCATGCTAAACAATCCTCAAATGAGTCTCCCAAAATCAATCACCATAACTCAATTCATTCCCATGAGAAATCAAAGCACAAAACATAATCACATCAAAAATAGGATGGGAAATTCCTATTAGATGATAAACCACCGAGTAGACCAAGAGTGTGGAATGAGAATGCTCCTCCAAGATAACCAAGTCATCATGAATCACTCCAAGAATAATCTCCTCTATCAGTCCATCATGAACTCACATCCATATCCAACTGAAAGCTCCTCAGTCTCCATGCTAAAACCTCCAAATAGTAATCATTTCAAGCAAATGTCTCTAATCTCAAGAGAACTCCAACCTCAACCATGTCTTCAAGTATCCATGAGCACTTGAAACCGATCAATCCATGCTAAACTCCAAATGCAACACCGCACAATCATGAAGCACCCAAGCAAATGATCAATGTAATCAATACTAAGAGAACCAACTGTAAGATCAATGTCAAAACTCCAATCGCAGAATCAGGAACCTGTCATGACATCATAATCTAGAACCTTCTCCTCCTAGGAGATCTCATGCTACAATACATATATCTTGCTCTCAAGAGAACATATACCATGCAAAATCTCTAAAATAGTATCAAAAGTAAACCATGACATAATAAAAATCACACTCTAAACCAAGAAATAACATCTCCAATCACATGAAGAAAACCATCGCTAATGATGAATCCACATCACTGTTAACAACTCCCACTGAACTGTGATATCGAGCTACACATGGAATTGTGAAAACCATCTCCTCCATGAAGATCATACAGGCCCACACACACAACTGAAATGCTAATCATACCAAGTAGAACCAATATCTCCAAGCCAAGAAGACACAACCCCCACCAAACCATCAAGAACTAATCCTACACCACTAAGTCATCATTGTCAAAAGCTCCTGCTAAAATGTGTAACCTAATGAAGTAACCAATCTATCATGACATCATGATAAAACCACATGATACAAGTCCTAATCATTGAGTAATTAGGTACTCAATCATCTATCCTCTCACCTCAAAGTAACATACCAATGCACAAATGACCATAGACAAGGTCAAGTAACAAAATCCGCATCAACACTGAACCAATCTTGTGGATATAGATAATCCACATTCGAGTCATCCCATTGCAAATGAATGGGTGGCCAACCCACACACCTACATAACTCGTAGATCAAAATAATGAAGTATGTAAACTCATCATCACTTTAGTAACTTGCAAACTGAGATATCAAAGAAGATAATCTTGTAGACATCAAGACTCAAACACCAAATCAACCATAGATATGATTTTCCAAACATGTCCACAAATGAGTAACCATAGTCAAAGAACCATACAAGCATCAATGACATAAGAACAACTGCCTAACACCAAACCAAATCACCACCAAACAACTACATATATGATCAATGTCGTGCCAATGCTCAAATGTACTTGCATATCCATGACACCATAATCAAAGCCAATGTTGTACCTACACTCAACCATCATCCATACATGACTCCAAGTCTCCACTCATGTCAATCCATGTCCTCAAAACTAAAGACAACTTGTGTACTTGTCACTATCAAAGTCCAAATCTGAAAAAAAACCTATAAAACTATACCAGTAAGCACCAAACTAATAATTAATTGTATAACCATAAATATCATATAAAAAACATGAACTCCCTCAAGGTTTCGCCTCTCGACACATCTGGATGCTTATGCAATCACACCTCGAATCTCAGACACCTACAAGTGATCAAATAAGTATAATCCACATCCTCCATCATAAACTAAAAATATGACTAATCCAATATGTATTACACTGTCCATGTTCTCCAACATCTATTTGAAATTAAAAGTCTAATTTTGTATACAAAAGTTATGCTCAAAACTGTGAAACAAAGGACATCTATCTTATTGGATAAAAAAAACCAAAACTACAAAGTTAGGAAACCAAACCTATACCAATGCATAGTGCTCAAAACCACCTTTCCAATGAGTATAAGAAGTAAAAAATCCGACATCCTGGGTGAAAGTTATGCCCGTTTGAAAAAAAATGTCCAATTTGACTATATAGAAGTGGCTAGTGGGTGGCCGACCGGTGGACCCCAGGTGGCATGTTGATGGCGATATGGTGGTGGAATCCAAAAATTGTAAATCCTGTTTAAATCTTCAACTGTTAAAATTTCTAGCTATTAGACCTGATTGCAATATTAAATATAATTTAATTTTAAATATTTCAAAGTTTTTTTTAAAAAACTTTAGGTGGTGGTTTAATTTTTTTATAGCCTCGCGGGCTATCTGGATAGTCCCCATGGGACCTTGGGCTAGCACTTGGGTCGGTAGGCTGTTGACTAGCAACACCAACGATGTACTATCATTTGGCCCTACCAGCGATGTACTGCCGCTTGTGCAGGTCGACAGGGGTCGAGGTACGAGGTCTATGGACCTCGCCCCCCCAATATATTTTTATTTGTTTATTTTTTCAAAAAAATTATTCCATAAAATTTTTTCAACAATAATCTTTATAGTAATTTTTTTGGTAGGCTTTAATATTTAAACCAAGGCCAAATATTATATTTTATTTTTACATTCAACCTTGCGACCGTATGACCAGGGCTAATTCTTTTTACTTTTTTTCAACTTTTCCAAAATAGGGAAAAATTTGTCATTTTTTCATTTCTCAGCCATCCTAGATCTAATGGTGAGGTCCATTTTGTCTCAAAAGGTCATCTGCAATTTTCCTCTACAAAATCCTCATATAAAAGCCTAATCCAAGAAACTCTCTTTGCTCAAATTTTGCATGCCTCAGATCTACAATAAACCCAACAAATCTTGACAACCCAAAAGCCCAAATTTGCATAATAACACCTGCAACATGTGTTCCATACCTTGTAATGCTTCAGATCTATCCTACATGTCCGTGGATTCAACTTTACACAAATCTACTCAAACGAGGGTTATAACAAAAACATGGAAGCTTACACCTCCCATCAACCATGAAAGCTCTGATACCACTTCTTAGGAAATAATGCATTCAACCCACATTTTTAATAATAAAAACATAAATTTGTGTCACACTTTATAAAGGAATCGACCAACAACAAATTTTTTTTTGAACTTCGACCACAAAAAAATGGTCTTTATGTTTTGAATTTCAAAATGATGTAAACTAATGAAACGTAGAAATATTGATGACGTTTAATCTTGTAATTTTTTTAGATTTTTTAAAAATTGTTTTGATTAATTTTTTATCAATTTAAGAGTAGATTTTGGAATGCTGAAAATTTTAGGAAAAAGTGACGTTCACTTGACGTAAAGAAACAAATAGAAAAAAGCTTCATTTTCCCCTAATTTTTTTTGTCCAAGTAGGTGACTTTAATATCTAGTGCATGGAAAAAGAAATTGAAATTTTGATGTATATTTTTCTCGTAATAACATTTTAAATTCAAACTTTTTAGAACTTGACAATTTTCATTGGACATCAACTATTGTTTATTTTTTTAATCATTTTCAAAAAACAAATTATACCCTTTTGAAGATGACCCTCTTCTCTAGTGCACCATATATTTTTAAATTTTTAAATATGTTTTACTATTTTTTTTTAATTTCTAATCAACCTCTTTTTTAACTTTAACAACCTACTTGCATTATTTTAAAAATAAAATATATTAAAACAAATCAAAATATCATATTTGGATTCACCATTTCAAGCTCTACAAAAGGGTATTTTTTTAAAACATCATTCTAACTAAAGAAATACTTGATTGAAGTTGAAAGTTTCAGAAAATTTTGAAAAAAGCTAAGTTGGCTGCCAACTAGGATGCCACATAGATAGTTTCGGTAGAAAGGGATTCGATCGAAACCCTTTCTACCGAAACCATGCATATAAAATAAGCCAATTTCAAAGCGGCAAATGGATTTTTTTTTTTGGATTTGGGCAAAATGTATTCGGCCGAAACTCTGTGTGCCACACATAGGCCACGTGGTTTTGGTCGAAACCTATTTGGTTGAAACATTTTTGGCTAAAAAAGTTTTGCTCGGAACTATTTATTTGGCCAAAAGTGTGACACAACTTTGTACTTTTACCCTTAATCTATTTCCTACATAACCCCATGAGAGATAAACATGCATAAGAGTAACCATAATGCACATATCAAATAGACAAGCCACAAGATATGCCCTAGGAAAACCCTCAAGAAAGAAAAACCCAGCGTCTGAAAGCATCCATACTCCATCTATTATTCAACAATAAAACAGTACAAGAGTTACAATGAATACCTCTAAAGCATCACGCCTCTCTAATGCATCCTCTATGTGTCCAAGAATGAATCCACACATCCCATGCCATGCTTCACATATGCACTCTTTAGAAAGACTCAATAATGACAACCCACTCACCAAACCAACCTTAACCACTAAACATGTGTTGCTTTTATAGAATCAAGCTCACACAAATACAACCAAGTGGTAAGATAAAACCATGTACCACAAAACCATGTGAATACAAAACCACTAACCCCTTATTTAATATTGGATACTAAGTTTTCACTTTATTTAATGCTTTCCTCAATATTAAATTATTATCTCATACCTCTCACATATTAAATAATAATCCAATGCTACAATACAACATAAAGTGGTCCCCAAATAATTACTTAGCGTGATTAACCACACCTTCTAGGTGATTCACAACTAAATATTTATTTAATTAAAACAATATAATATATCATTTTATGCAATGGTGTACAACACCATATTCCAATAGAAAAGAGTTCTACGATTTAAGACCTACAATTTTTGGACCTAACTAAAATGAAGCAAGGTATGAAAAAAAAATCTTACACTAATATTTTTGAGAAGAGCGTTGTATTTCAATCTTTTAACAATGATAAAAAGTAGAATCACATTTAAACATAAAATAAGTCATAATATAATATAACACAAATGTATGTGGGGAAAATCCTTTCAAGAGAGAAACCCTATACTCCAAAGTAACCCAATGTATTATTTAGTAAACCACATTACAATAGAATTGTTGAGAATAGCCTTCATAGGAGTATCACCAACCAAAGATTTAGAGGAATTCTGACAACTTAACAGTATCTACAAACTCACACATAACCTCCATCTCAAGCGCCTAATATATAGGAGATACGATACATGCAACCATAAAATGGTAACTAGAAAAACATGACCTAAAACTATCCAAAAAAGTGGCATCCAAAATTATCCCCAATAAAAAATGCCTTATGATGTGAAATAGCATGCATCATAAGTTGGTAAACTTTACAACTCTTTTATGTGTCCAACACTTTTTTACATTTCCTAACAAACCTTTGAAGGCCATAAATTTTGATTTGGTGGGCCATTCAAGCCCATTGTTTTTAAAAAATGAAGAGATTGAAGAGATCTATGCAATAATCACCATCAAATCAAATAACTACAAATATTTATTTTGGTCAAAAACTAACTCTATAGCCCAAAAATTGAGTTTTTCCATTTTATATCCAATATGAACACTTTTTTGTAATCTTAACATTAAGAGAAAAGTTGAGACACCTTTCCCAACATAGATAGGATCTATCCTTAAATTTATTTTGTATCCTTTTTCAACTACCTTTATCCTTAGGCCTTCCTTAAACATGTAATGAATTCTTTAAATCTTTATCCATGAATTTTCTCCTCATTTTTTTGTTTTTGATAAGGTAAGAAAGGTTTTGAAAGGACCACGAACCTCTTACAAAACTAAGAGGACACTTCAAAACAACAAAGTCTCAAACTCTGCCAACACAACAAAAAAAAACACCAACAAAAACACCGTAGTACTTCAACAGAAACACCAACAACACTCGGTCACTAGATGACTAGGCAAGACATAACACTCAGAACCAACAACAGTCCTAAGCCAAAGACAAACTAACAACCCATCCCTGTCACCAAAACAACAAGCCTTGAAGACTTGCTAGAGACAACCAAGCCACAAACCACCTGCGACAGTTGGACTACAACAAAACTTCCACTCAAAACCAAGCCTAACAAAATCCCACCACAAGAACTGCCTAAAATAACCAGGCCACAAACCACCTGCAACAGACGGACCACAATAGAACTTTCACTCAAAATTGAGCCTAATAGATCCCAGCAAAGGCAAGGAGGACCAAATTGAGAAAAGGGCAGCACTAGCTCCCTATCAACAAACCAATCAAAACCTTCTTCAAACCTTTCTAGCAATAAATATTTTCACCCCAATAGGAAAACCACCTCAAAATGAGACACTAGAAAGGGATGAGTGAAAACAATGAAACAACAACTCCCATCTCTATTCTCATTCTCAACCACAAAAGGAAGAAGGAGAGCCCAACTGAAAGAAGGGCAACAACCACTCCCATGCAACATCACCATTGGAACTTGATGAGGAAACTAGATCCCATCACTAACCTTGAGAATCATCTTAACACAGGCAATAAGGTAGACCTCCAAAACCTCCAGACAGTGAATCCCAACTCTAGAAACACAAACCAACTCCACCTCAATAGGAGAAACCAAATGTGAAGTCGTGGAGAAAAGGAGACAACTCAACCGAAACAACTGCTCCAAAAACAACAAATCCCAATCAGTAAACCCAACAAATCCAACTCCAAACCTTTCCAGCAGTAACATTTTCCACCTCAATAGGAAAACCACCTCAAAATGAGAAGTTAGAAAAGAACAACTGAGAACAGGGCAGCAACAACACCCATCAAAACTCTCCAACTCCACCTCAATAGGAAAACCACCTCAAAATGAGAAGTTAGAAAAGAACAACTGAGAACAGGGCAGCAACAACACCCATCAAAACTCTCCAACTCCACATCAATAGGAGAAAGGAAAGCCAAAAACAATGTAGGGCAACGACCATAACCATGCAACAACACCGCCAAATCTTGATGAGGACACTAGAGCCCATCACTAACCTTGAGAACCATCTTAAAAAAGGCAATAAAATAGGCCTTTGAAGCCTCTAAACAATGATTCCCAACTCCAACAACACACACCCAAACCATGACCTCGAAAGATGGGTTCTCCACATCAATAGAAGAAACCAACAGGGAATTCCTGGAGAAAAGGAGCCAACACAAGCCAAACAAACACTCCCATATAACATGTAGCATAACCCTAAACCCAAAATAGACCTTGTTAACTACCTTGATAAGAAAACAAAATAGATTAGGGTCACAGACCTTCAAATCCATAATGAACCAACACCAACAAAAGTTGGGACATAGACACCCAGGAGGAAGAACCCCAACCAAAGGCCCACACAAAGCCAAAGATCGACAACAACTTTAACCAAGACGGACCCAACATTGCCATTTCCACTAGAAATGTTAGAGAAACAATACCATCCAGAAGCCACATGAGCCCAAGTGGAATCCCCAATCCAACCAAAGGAAAACGAAGCACCCAAGAGAGTAACTAGAAAAAAAACAAATGCACTGAGGCATCTAAGAATAGCAGGGAACTGCACTAGAATGGATGCATCTGCACAATAGGGGAAAAAAACATGATGAGTCTACACACACCCATCACACCCCAACAAACAACCAACATAGGTCGAGTAGCAAACAACCATCCATCATCTTCACCATCATCAGGATCTTCATCCCCGTCCACAATAAATTTTAAAACATAGGCCAAGAAGCGGTCCAAGAGGAATGCCACCTCCACCAAAATAGGGGACACCAACAAAGAGAGGGCCACATGAAGGCTTTTAGCACCAACGTCGTGGGAAGAACTAGCATGAGGAGGGTTTGTGGGAAGGAAAACATCAACCGCAACATCATAAGCTCTGAATCACCACACAACAAAGAAAACAATAGATATGTGTGCTAGGAGCACATTAGCTACCGATGAAGGCCAAACAAACACATAACCATCCTACCATCACCAGAAGACCACCCATAATTGATCATCCTCGTCTTTTTCTTCTGAACCAACACCATCGTCCTCTGCAACATGTTAGAGGAATTCAAAAACTCAAGCCTGTGCCCTTTCTTGCACAGAGTCGTTATCGTCGCCATAACACAAAATGTTTCCTCATTTATTTTTTGAACAAAGCAACAACAATAATATTCATCTTGAACTTTGTAGTACCACCACTAATAGCAACAATTGATTTTCCCACAGTTCTATTAAAGAGAAAAGTAGTATATAATATATTTATCCTCTTTGTATTTCTTAACATATATAGGTCCTAGCAAACTTAAATCAAATTAAAAGCATTGAAATGATTAACACCAAAGTCTCCTTCATTTTCAAATAATACAACCTTTTCTTAAGGTATAATTTATTAATCACATTATTTAGTAAATATAATCTATTCTCTCCTATGGACTAAATGCAATTTAACCTCCTCTATAGCATTCAAGAATAAAAAAATCTACAAGACATAATTATATGGTTCCACATGCCTTCTTGTTCAACTTTTTTCAATCTTAATCAAATATATCCATAGGTTTTCCTTATTTTGCAATAACTCACAGATCAATTGAGCCAACATTCAAATTGTAGAACAATTATGATACCATGTTGATGTTGGCCAAGATATTTGATTGAATGTTGATATCAACAAGTCTATGAGATTGAGAAACAAAGAATGCAATGCAAAATAAAATGAAGTAGAATCGATGGAATGATATTGTTTAAAAAAGAATGATTGTGCATATAGGAAAAACATTTGAGTCATGTAGGAGTGCTCAACTCAATGTGGCAAGAAGGCTCCACCAAGTGGCAAATGAGAAGTACCACACATATTTGAAGAGTTCAACTAGCTCTTCAAATGACATCGCCACCTAGGGTGGCTTAAAACACATAAAGTAGAATACAATAATTAAATAACACTTATTCTACTCTAACACCCCTCTTTAAGCTCAACTTAGGTGGGTACACAAATGGATGGGTCCCGATAACTAGGCCTGATGAGGTACCCATGTACAATGAAATCTCTCATAAAGCAGAGAATGGTAGAAAATCCTACGAGAAAAACTACCCTCCAAAACATAGATGATAACAAGAAAGTACAATAAAGATGAAGCTCCCCAAAAGATGATGCTCAATTGATCCTTGTGATCTTTTACTAGAAAGAACCTCTAGATGCTCTTGGTAAAGTTCCTCTGAATTCTAATGCAACAAGAGATGGTGGAGAAGATGAATTGTCCATACTAGAAGTGGAAGAATGAATTTGTGAGTATGGATCTAATGGAGCAAAGTATGAAAATGTGTAAACATGAGACCGTTGATCAATATTGCCCAGTGCAAAATCCTCTCTACTTTGAGAATCTTGAATTGTCACTGAAGTAGATGTAAACTCAACTATCTTCCAAGAATTTGTAAGTTGATGAATGGAAAGAATGTTGTTTTCCAATTTAGGAACAAACAAGATGTTAGGGATATTTTGATTGTATATCTCAACTATACCTTATCCACAAACACATATGAAAGTGTTATTAGCTATTTGTAATTTGTTTACATTAGAAGGATAAAAGGACATGTACACTTTTGGATAAGGAGACATATGATGTGATGCTCTTGAATCAAGAACCCATTTATCAATCTCTGAACCTGCAGTAGCCATTAATACTTTTTCTTTAGATACATCCTTTGATTTTGAAGATGTTGAACTAGATGAAGGTTCTTTGACAGAGGTAAGAACCACTTGTTGCATGAGTAGATGTTGAAGGTGATGTATCCTTTTCTTCATAGATTTTTCTTCATTATGCCAATTTTTCTTACAGAAAGCACACTTCACTTTTTGTGATTTACCATCTTTTATTTCTTTGTCCTTTTGTTTAGTTGCAACAAGAACGTTTGGATTTGAATGTTGCATGGTACCCATTTGAATCAGTTTGCCTTGCTCCTTTGTGAGAGAAACAACAAAATCTGAAAGAGATGGCATAGTGTAGTGTGCACCAAAAGCATTATTTGTTGCATGAAAAGTGGAAGTTCAAATACCGAATATTGAGGACCTAACTTGGATAAGACATTGAGGACCAATTGTTCATCTTGTTTTTCTATTCCAAATTGCTTGAGTTGAAATCTTAACAAGTTCAATTTACCGAAAAACTCCTAAATTGTGTTAAAGTCTTGTGGATTAAGACTTATTAGTTCATTCTCTAGTTGATGTCCCCTCATTACATCTTGCTTACCAAACAAATTTTCTAATGTTGTCATACATCATTAGGTGTTGTGGTAGAAGGAATGTGAAAGAGAAGGTCAACAAAAATAAATGTACACAATGTTCCATGGGCTTCATCATTTCGACTATGCCATTTTCATTTTTTAGCTACTCTTGTAGGTTCAAGTTCCAAATCCATAGTGACATGATGTAATCCTAGTTTCTTGAGCTTTATCTCTATTGATTTCTTCCATTCATAGAAGTTAAATGGAGTTAGGATTATTTCCATTTTGTAGAATAACACACAAGACAACCCCCCTTGATTATGATTTTGATCCCCCCTAAATTTGGACACTTTATATGTTTTAATGCATATAGCAATTTCAAAGTAACAAATAATGACACTTTATAATTGGGTGTGATATCGTTTTCAATGAAATGGACAAGTGATATTCACTTTTACAAAATCATTACTCAATGTGAGTAGCTAATCAAAAGATGCAATAATCTTATTTCCCTGATTTTGCACTTAGAAACTAAAGGTTTTCCTTTTAGAAGAGGTGACAAAATATGTTGTAAAAAACACAATTTTTACATCGTCTCAACGTAAAAGTCTTTGGAACAAAAAGAACTTTCCATCAACTTTTCACAATTGATTTTTCAACTTATGATTTGAAAGTTACATAAAAATGAAAAAACTCCCCCTTACATTACAAGTAGTTTTAAATGTTTATCAAGTTTAGAACTACTTAGCAAACATTTAAAGGTAACCAGATGGTTAACATAAACTTGACAGTTACAATAAATGTTGCCCAGTGTTTAAAAAAACGTCACCAAAACTATTAATGGTTATAATATAAAAGTTTGTGCCGAATCTCAGCTTCTCCACGTGGACACAAGTAGGGTAGAGACTAAGTCATTGACGTGAGAAGACATAGAGCCAAACCAATGAGAAGTTAAACCATTTGAAGATGCATTCTGGTTATGAATGGGAGGTCAAATTCGTTAGCCAACTATCGTGGGGCTTTGCCAGTTGCAAAAGAGTTACCGCCTACTTATGTAAAGTGGATGTGAAGGCCATGAGCACAATAAGATGCTTGTTGTTGAAGAAGCCGTCCTCGCAAACCCATACTACAACAACTTCAAGTCCACGGCAACAAAAAATGATGCAGCTCTATGAATGCACAACTAGTAGAATGCCTACCTTGGCGGAGCATTGAAGACCAACAAATGCACAAAAAATCGACGCTCAAGAATGTGATGAAGCGAGTTGTATCGGCCAACAAAAGCCCAAGAAATGGCGAACTATTGTAGAGTTGTAGTCAAGGAGGTCGTGAAGCTCGCTCGAAAGAGAAAGTTTCGTGTTCCACAAGAAAGCTTTCAAAGTCAAGGCAAAAAAAAGCTTCGACGGCTTGCATGTAATTAAAGCTTGACAACAGGCTCGTGACATACAAGGAATTTCCTCAATATGCTTGAATCACCTCAACATGTCAATTCAACTCACACTATGTATTCCACACGCCACAGTAGCAAGTTTTAGTGCCAACACAAGACACTGCAACCTCTACACGAATCTGCCATGGAGTGTTTCACTTTTAATTGAATTTTGTTCACCATAGGCCGGATAGAGAAGTCGAGTAGGGTAGTCGATGCATTTGTTACCGAGGCCGAGGTGCAGAGATAGAGAATGGATCGCACCTATTCCACATCCTTCTTATCTCAAACTGCACTCTAAATCATGCAATTTAACCTTACAAAATCTGCACAAACAACAAACCAATTTGCATACAAATGAATTTGAAAATTAACTCACAGATCAACCGAACCAGCACTCAAATTGTAGAACAACTTTGATACCATGTTGATGTTGGTCAAGATCGTTGATTGATTTCTGATATCAATAAGTTTATGAGATTGAGAAACAAAGAATGCAATGCAAAATGGAATGAAGTAGAATTGATGGAATGATATTCTCAAAGAGAATGATTGTACATATAGGAAACACAGTTTGAGTCACTGTAGAAGTGCTCAACTCAAGATGGCAAGAAGGCTCTGTCGAGTGGCAAATGATATGTGTCACACATCTTTGAAGAATTCAACTAGCTCCTCAAATGACACATTGCCACCTAAGGTGGCTTAACACATAAAGTAGTATAAAAGAATAAATAATAATTTTTCTACCCTAACACTTAGCTTAATGACAAAAAATGAGCACCATGAAGAAGATTTCGTGATAAGACTTTGTATACTTAGATGATGATGTCTTTGTGTAAACGAAGTACCTCAAAGTATACACATATTTGTGTTTTTCGAAGGACAAGTTTTTAGATTTAAGACAAGTCATAGTCA
This sequence comes from Sequoia sempervirens, assembly GCA_007258455.2. Lineage (NCBI taxonomy): Eukaryota > Viridiplantae > Streptophyta > Pinopsida > Cupressales > Cupressaceae > Sequoia > Sequoia sempervirens. The sequence goes on from VDFB02155716.1 coordinate 109,444, forward strand.
TATATATTTACTCTAAATTCAAACTCATCCCTACAATTAGTGATGTTTTGATGTACAATTTCACCTTATGAATGTTTATTTTTTATCTACTCTTGAATTTCTAAGGACTTGGTGGTATTTAGAAATATCATAAGGGTTGTTGATTTTTCATAGGGAGGCAAGTTCTCCTAGATCAATCCTAAAAAAGTGAAACAAGATAAAAAATAGTCGACAAACACTCTAGATATTCAAAATTGTTACTCATTTTTATTGCATTGAATCAAAATGTCTCACGATTAATTGCTCCAATGTTATAAGATAAATGAATGTTCTCATGATTATAATGAATACATTGTATGTTGTTAATACTAGCATATACCATCAAAGGGTGAATGGAGCCACTTAGCTAAAAGTTTGAATTTTATAATTAAAGGCAATAGGTTTGTGACCATGAGTTCACCCTTGCGAGTGAAGAAGTGTCTTAGAATGGGTTAATAGTCAAATCTAAGTGACTAACAATCAAATCCAAGTGGCTAATGGATAAATGAGGGCATACACATGGGTGAATGTGATAAATGAGCAAATAAGGTAAATGTATAGATTTGTCTTAATAAGAATAAGATAGGGGTAATTGTATAGGGATATGTGTATGCAAATGGATAAAAAAGATGAGCTTGACTGCATGTTGAGTCAGTATGTACATGTATAGAGACATTTCTTCAAAACAAACACAAAACTATATGAAAAATGTCATAATATACACAAATTTTACCATTACAATTACATACATATTGATTTACAAATGCTTTCCATATATTATAAATTTACTTCAATTAATACTTCTTTCTTAAAGATGATTATGTCTTCCTAACAAGACTTTCACCCTAGGAAGACCTCTTACAATTACTTCAATTGAAACATACATAATTTCATATTACACCTATCAATGTGCCCATTATGTGATTGCTAGTATATGTATGTCTCTTGCAAAAAAAAATGTCTCTTCAAAAAACAGAAAAAAAGAAAAAGGCCATTACTAAGGACAACCATAAAATTTTAAAAAGGTCCACAACTGAAAGAAATTTGAAAATTTTCAAATGCTAACAAATAAATATTGAGATACATATTCAATTGACCGGGATCCAATCGTTACAAATATAGTCTCTTGGGTCTGAAAATCGCTACAAAAAACGAAGGAATAAAATAATTCAAATTAACGAATTTAATGAAACATGGTGTATGTTGATCCTTTGAACTCAGTTGGACACCTGGCGAGTGCATTCAGCAGGAAAGCCCCGTGGAAACCTTTTACTGTCCGAACAGTAATCATAAATCATGTAGTTCTTGCGCGCCCATTGAAGTTTCTGCTGCTTACTCGACTCCAGTGCCTCTGCAGTATACCATGAATTCACAGAGCAATCAGAGGAGGCAGAGCATGTCTCTGCTTTGAAATTTCCATAAGAGGCCACAAAGGGGGATTTGCTCCAATCGATCTTCACTGCACCGCCTCTCGTTGCCCATTCGTCTGCGTTCCACAGGCTCGAATATATTCTCATCGCTTGATTCTTTGGATACGCCACTCCCAAATCCTCGCTGTTCTTGAACACTCTTACCGGAGTACTATCCACAGAAAATCTACAGAATATCATAAATACATATTAAACTACAATAATGATGTTAAAACTAGAGGGACAGGCCAAAGAGGACATTCACTAGTTGATTTGAAGGTGCAGGAACAATATTAACGTACATAATTTGTTGGGGATTCCAGAGCAAGGAGTAAGTGTGGAAGTCTGCTGTGGGGTCGAACCAGAGATATAATTGCTGCTCGCGATTGCCTTTGCCTTGAGAGAAAACATTAGTGTGCATGATATAGGGATCTCCAGACAGATTTCCCAGGAACTCGAAGTCTATTTCGTCGTGCTTATCCCCTTGTGACGACAGCTGCACCAAACCATAACATTTTATTAGACCATAGACAATACTCAACTCCCTGCTACTGCTCACTACTAATTTGGGGACTTTAGAATGTATGGAAGAGAGAAACTTACATAGTAAGCAGTGACAGTGCCGGCCGAGTTACCAGCCACCAACTTGATTTGCATATCGATTTTGCCAAAGAGATATTCATTCTTAGATTGGAAACCCGAACCTGTTTTAATACAGCAGAGGAGATAAGCATACTGTTGAAATCATATATATGCAGTTGCAGTAAGAGTTCTAATGAGATAAATACCTGAGGACTGATCGAGAGTGAGCTGCAACCGTTGGCCATTGTCGAGTATATTACCACGATCATTTCCCCATGCGATGTCAAAGTCATTGTAAAAATTTGCAGAAACAAGGTGGGAGAATGAGAGTGCAAGGCTTGAGAGGAGGAAACATAAAGTGAGGTCCATTGGTAACTGAAGACCAGAATAGAATGTAGGAGTATTGATAGAGGTAAGGATGTGAATGAATGGTGGTTGTAGAGGAATATCAATGGGATTTATATAGGGAGGGTCGGGTAAGGAATGGAAAGTAGCTAAGATATTTCCCCTAATAGTTGTTAAATAGATGAGTTGGAGTGCACTTAGGTTTTACAGGGAGACAAGGTTTTAGATTTTATTGCACGCGGCGTTCGAGCAAGAAGAGTGTATGGTTGAGTATGGCTGGCATAGCTGTATGCAATATAAAACAGTTGTATTCCATAAATTTTGGTGCAGTTTCTAGGCTACTTAAAATGACGGGTCTTGGATGTTGACGTCTCATCGTCCACCTTGCGGTCAAATGCCACATAGAGCGTCTTTTTTTCGCTTCTGTAGGTAGTCTTCAAACTAGTGGTTGTCGGAGGGGGAACATTCGGTGGGCTGGTATAATCATTGGAATGGTATAATGGTAAAGTTTGTATGACAAAGGTTTTTTTCTTTTAAATAAAGAGAATAGTTTAATAGTAGATAATAGGTAAGGGGGAGAAGCTAATCTCTTTAAGATCTCATAACATAATATCCCATCCCCCATACAATAGCATTCTTACGAGATAAGATTGACAAACATAGTTGACAGATGTTTAGGCGCATGCTGTCATTTGTCCCGTCGTTGAAAAATGTGGCACAGCCGCAATTTTTAAAATTAGCATGTTTTAAAGCAAGCGAAAAAGCCGCCATTTGAAGATTTGACATTTTGAAGGTTGTTGGGGAGCTCAGAAGCGAGTTGCAGACATTCGAAGGTCGAAACAAAGCATCCAATCTCCCTACCAAAACACATGTGATAGGCATGGGCAACTAGCTAGGAGGTATGTATATTTGCTAGAAATATATGCCATTGTGCCATTGTGCCTAGGGACTATGGAGAATTGAACGAGTATTTGTTGCAAAACACTGGGTATTAATTTGAAATGCAGAGTTGTTTATGTGCTTTTTTGTTGAGAGTTTATAAAATTTGCGTTTTGAATGTTCATGCCAGAACTATTTGAGGAAGCATAAAGAAATAGCTCACAACCCATTGTGGAAATCCAACCTGCATTTATTTTTTGCAATTCAAATAGTTTTGGAATAAGGTGTAGATAAACCAGAAATGAGGCAGAGTATATAATTAGGTTCGAAAACACAATGTGGGTTTGAATTAAATTACATGTTTTCAAAGCCACATAAAGCCCTTAACGCCACTATTTTCGACGTTCGCATTTTAAAGGTTGCTAGAGAGCTCAAAAGGGGGTTGCAGGTGTTTGGAGGCCAAAGTAGAGTGGCCAATCTCCTTACCAGAACACATGTGACAGGCACATACAACTAGCTAGAAAGTATGAATATTTGCTAGAAATATATGTCATTTTTCCATTCTGCTTAGGGATTGTGAAGAATTGAATGGGTATTCGTTGCAAAATAGTGGGTATTCATTTGTATTTACCATTTTCCAAGGGTTTTCCTTGTGAAAAGGGGTTTTCATTTGCTATGCAGAGTTGTTTATGTGCTTTTCTATTGAGGCTTTTCAAATTTTGCAATTTTAATGTTCTCTCCATAACTATCTCAAATTAGGAAATATCAAAATTGAGTTGAGGGGTGACTAATCATTTCGATCGTTATGTGTTTCTTGTTATGAACATATCTTCACGTAGATAGGAGGTTGGAAAACATGTCAATTGTCGTTTGTCAACTACACTTAATGGCATAAACCAAGCTTTATGGTAAATTGTTAAACCTACAGACGTTGCCTGATATAAGAAATTGCATGCTTCATAACAAAGTGTGTTTTTCAACGTCCACATCACAACAACAACTACGAAATCATCCAAATTATAATAAGATTTTTATAAAATTATCATATAGTTTTGTGATTTTTTAAAAAAAAAATTAAGGTTTTCTAATTTATTTGTATAGGTTTGTTTGTATTAATATTTCAAATCATAATTAGTGATATATCATTAGGATGGGGAAACAATTGAATATTTGAAATCACGCTTTCTTGCATCATTATAATAATTAAAAGTGATCTAAAATATTGATAGAGAGTTCCGTGAAAATGATGCTTCATAAGATAGTGTATTTTTCAACCTCCGCATCATAATGTACCCAACCCCTTGTGGTTTTGAAGTTCGTATATGTAGGTGTGCATTAGAAATAGGAAGAACACCAATTTATTGCCATTAATGGCAATATTGAATAAACTTGTTGACAACGGTGAACGTTGTGTAGTGCAAGTTGCGAAACACAGTATGTTTTGAAGCCCGCCTTTACTTATATGCGAACTTTATATTGAAATACAGATGTACAAATGTATAGACAAGGTTATATTTTAGATCAAATATCACGTTTTTCATTATAGGTGGCCTCTATTCACCATTAATACATAGTGGAAGATGCATATACATTTCAAGGTACAACCTAAAAACTTAGCCTAAAGAACACTGTTCTAACCCAAAACTATATTTTGATCTATCATACTTTCTAATGTATAATCTTACCAAAATAATAATGAGAGTTAGTGGATGGGTGGTTGGCTTAATGACAATGCCATGTTGTAAGCACCTAGATAGTGTTGAGTTCAAATCTCAATATAAATAAATAAATAAATGAGAATCTGGGCATGCTTTAAGTAGATCTTAAGGTCAATGGATAAAACCTGGGAAAAATCAAAATCAAAATCATATGCACCATTTTACATTCCTTACTATTTGAATTTTTACTATGATACATTGTGGACGTGATATGATCTACGAGTTGATGTGATGTGAAATTGAATTAATGTGACATGGCATGACATATGGGTATTTGAGCTTCTAAAAGTGATGACACCATTCTTAACACTTTCGTTTGTACCTTACATTTTTATTTGTTCCCTATGCACTCTATTTGAGTCACAAATAAAAGTGAATGAGAGGAACAAAGGAAAATACAAAGACATTGCAGAGAGAGGTGGAAAGTAGAGAGGCAAAAGAGGAGGACAAGAAAAAGTCTATAAAATGGAAGGTATAGACGAAAGTGATAAAATTAGTGCCATCACTTTCAAAAGCTTCAATACCCATATATCATGTCATGTCACATTAGTTAATTTTAAGATCATATCATATCCACAACATACGATAGTGAAAATTTGAATCATAACGATGTGACATGCCTCAGTTTTTAAGTTTGAGCTGTTGCTACTTTACGAGTGATCCTCCTGACAAATAATTTATCCATAATAAATTTTTAATTACATAAAAAAGTATGGAAAAAGAGGAAAAAGCTAATCTCCCTACAAAAATGCATGTCTTAGAGATGATAACACAATGCCCCATCCACCATACAATGGCATCATTATGAGATAAGATCAACAAACGTTTATGCGTGTTCCGTTTCGAGTGCTGTCACATGTCTTGTCGTTAGAAAAATGTGGCAAGCCGAAAGGTTTTAAAATTAGTATGTTTTAAATTAATCTCCCTAAAAAAATGCATGTCTTAGTCATGAGAACATAGTGTGATGCATGTGTGGGTTCTAGGATTCATAAACCATGTACTCACAACCCACTGTGTTTTCCAACCTACAAATATACTGTGCATTTTATTTTTCGATGATATGAAGAAATTGAAACACATATTTTAGTGTAATTAATAGTTGTGGTAAATTTTGAAGGTTCCTTTCATTACATTCATACTCTCTAAATAACAAATGGTTTTTAAGACATTCATATTGTGAATAAAATTGCAGTTTGGAAAATAGTGGGTGTTATAAAAATTACAACCCACATACTGTTTTAAAACCAAAAATGTATGTCTTAGACATGGTAACATTATTCCCCATCCATCATACAAGGGCATCATTAAAAGATAAGACTGACAAAAAA
>VDFB02155716.1:115822-130775 GCA_007258455.2 Sequoia sempervirens
TTGTTCCCTATGCACTCTATTTGAGTCACAAATAAAAGTGAATGAGAGGAACAAAGGAAAATACAAAGACATTGCAGAGAGAGGTGGAAAGTAGAGAGGCAAAAGAGGAGGACAAGAAAAAGTCTATAAAATGGAAGGTATAGACGAAAGTGATAAAATTAGTGCCATCACTTTCAAAAGCTTCAATACCCATATATCATGTCATGTCACATTAGTTAATTTTAAGATCATATCATATCCACAACATACGATAGTGAAAATTTGAATCATAACGATGTGACATGCCTCAGTTTTTAAGTTTGAGCTGTTGCTACTTTACGAGTGATCCTCCTGACAAATAATTTATCCATAATAAATTTTTAATTACATAAAAAAGTATGGAAAAAGAGGAAAAAGCTAATCTCCCTACAAAAATGCATGTCTTAGAGATGATAACACAATGCCCCATCCACCATACAATGGCATCATTATGAGATAAGATCAACAAACGTTTATGCGTGTTCCGTTTCGAGTGCTGTCACATGTCTTGTCGTTAGAAAAATGTGGCAAGCCGAAAGGTTTTAAAATTAGTATGTTTTAAATTAATCTCCCTAAAAAAATGCATGTCTTAGTCATGAGAACATAGTGTGATGCATGTGTGGGTTCTAGGATTCATAAACCATGTACTCACAACCCACTGTGTTTTCCAACCTACAAATATACTGTGCATTTTATTTTTCGATGATATGAAGAAATTGAAACACATATTTTAGTGTAATTAATAGTTGTGGTAAATTTTGAAGGTTCCTTTCATTACATTCATACTCTCTAAATAACAAATGGTTTTTAAGACATTCATATTGTGAATAAAATTGCAGTTTGGAAAATAGTGGGTGTTATAAAAATTACAACCCACATACTGTTTTAAAACCAAAAATGTATGTCTTAGACATGGTAACATTATTCCCCATCCATCATACAAGGGCATCATTAAAAGATAAGACTGACAAAAAAATGCTGACAGATGTTTAGGTGTGTGCCATTTCGAGTGCTATCACGTGTCTTGTAGCCAAAAAAATGTGGTAGACCGACATGTTTTAAAATTAATCTCCCTTAAAAACACATCTTAGACATGATAACATAATGCGACACATGTGCACGGGTTGCAAGTTCCATAAACCATCTACTCACAACCCACTGTATTTCACAACCTGCAAATATACTATGCATTTTATTTTTCTATGATATGAAGAAATTGAAACACATTTGGACAACTTTGTGAATTGTCAGTTTGTTTGAGGTTTAAACAAAAAATAGCCAATGCAATAATAGGTGTTATCGTAGGAGTGTTATTTATAATAGTAGGATAATTATTTGAAAGATTATTTTTATTATTTTTATAGTTATTATGTGAAGAAAAATCCATAGATGATGTAGTAGGAGCCTACAGAGTGGGTGACTCAAATTTGTTGACACTTCGTTGATAGTTGCAATGTGTTATGGAAAGTCATGCAAAAGAAAAATATCTCGTTAGTAAAATTTTATCCTTGACCAAAGGCTAAAGGTTTCTTATGCAAACCTTTTGTAGATATAAACTAGGGAGTGCGTGCATAGAATGCGAGAGAACAAGGATTGGTATTTAAATATAAAATTAATTATTTTCCATAAAAACCTTTCTTGCAATGCACTAAATTAGTAAAGGTGACTTGGGGGTGTATATTAGTTTGAAAGTGTTTTAAGAATTGATTTACTAATTGATCTAAATAATTTATTGAATGATTGAGAATTGAGAAAAATAAATCTAGTGCAATGGATTTCAACGATTATGAGAAGAGTTTTGCTAGCAATTGGTCTTAAAAAATAGTCACTACATAGGTTTGTAAAGATGAGCACATGTTTGCGGATCACCCTTGCCATAGTACCTTTCATAGTGAGGAAAATCGAAGCTAGTAGGGAGTACGATAACAAGGATGTACAAGGATAATGGGATACACTGATAGTATGGTGGGATGAGAGGTTAAGTAGAAGAGATAACAAGGTGAGATAATGTTGAAAGTGTCCTATATTTCGCATAATTTTGTTGATTATAGGCTATGATTTATCCAAAGGGGGTGGGATACTAGCATATATACCTACATTGGAAGAACTTAAAACTTGCAAGAGAAGATATGTGAAGCAAAGGGGATAGATGTTACAAGGTTCCTACCAAGAAATCTATATTGCATGGCATGTGAAGGCAAGGAAAATCTAGAAGATGAAGCATGCATCACTCAAGATTGTGTAGAGCTAGTGACTATATATGTTTTGAACATATGTAAAGTCTAAATGTAATAGACATTGACATTTTTTTACTAGTCACATTAGAGTAGGAGTCATTACTTCCTTCAAGGTAAGCAATTTAGGCTAGGACATCATTGTGAATAATATGCAAAAGCCCTTAAATAAAATCAAGACCTTTGGAATGATTATTAAGATTTTGGTGGCACAATGACACTAAATATGTTCTCACCTTGTCAAAATTTCTAATAATTACCAATGTACTAATTGATATCATACATTTGTAAGTGAGAGACATGTAGTGTGACCTCATGGTCAAATTTGGAGTTTTTATCACATGGAAAGTAGTATTAGGATCTAAGATTGAATTGAACATGAATTATGGAAAGAGAAGGTATAAATATTGTCATTTGATCGAAATGAAAACTAATAAAATTAGGACCAAGCCTAATTGAAGTTTTTGTAGCATTAGAGTAAGATATTTTTATATTATATCTTTATGTAAATAATGATGTTATAATTTGAAGTTTGGGTCATGAAGCTCATAATTAGGTTTCACAACACACAGTATAAAGAGATATGGAGGGAGAATTCAATAGAGATAGGGAGATGGATAGAGATAAAGATAGGGGGAGAGATAAAGAGAAAGGGATGATAAAGAGATGGAGGGATATGGAATGAGAGATAGAGAGGGAGGGAGAAAGAGTGTGTGTGCGTGAGAGAGAGAGAGGGAGTGACATAGAAGTATAAAGTTCTGGTGAGAGATAAAAAAATGTAGAGGGAGAGGGAGAGGGAGAAAAAAGATAAAGAGATAGAGATGGAGAGGGAGAGAGATATATAGGGAGGGGGATAGAGATAAAGGAGAGGGAGAGAAACATAAAGAAATGGTGAGAGAGAGAGAGAGTTAGAAAGAGATAGAAGGAGAGGGAAAGGGGGAGGATGCGAGAGATAAAGAAGAATGAAGGGAGAGAGAGTTAGGGAGAGAAATGGGGGATGTAGAGAGATAAAGAGAGTGAGGATAAAGAGACCGAGGAAGAGAGGGTGAGAGACATAAAGACATAGTGAGAGAGATATAAAAAGATAGAATGAGAGATTGTCAGGTAGAGTGTGATAAAGAGAGGGATAGAGTAGACAAATGCAAGTGCATTTCATGTTTCATAGAACACACTCACATTTTGTCTTTCATAGAATGCAAGCACATTTTTAAGTCAAAATTTTTTGTCACCCTTTTTTCTTTGGAATAGGTTTGGATAATAAGCCTATAGGTTTAGACTATTTATTTGCCTTCATTACATGTGTTTTTGACCTTCATTTTCATTTCCCAACTTGTATGTAATCAAGTTTACACATTGTAAAAGGATTTTTAATAAAATTACCACCAAAATTTCACACATCTTCTAAGCTTTCAAACCATATAATTTTTTAATATTTGAAATACATTAACATATTTATTTTTTAATTTCTTTAACTAATGTTTCTATATTTCTCAGAAATATATATGTTCATTTTTCCTTAGGGTCTGTGCAAGATCATGGGGGTCCAAAAAATGGCGATGTGAAAAAAAGACATTTTTAACACGTCCAAAAACACAAAATTCACGCCTTTGAATTTTTGTAGGCCAAAGTACAATATCCGTTTTGGTTTGGTAATACCAAACCAAAATAAATATTTGATATGAAACAAATATCCATTTTTTTTAAGGCAAAATTTATAATTGCATCCGGTCTGACCCAACCAAGGATTATATTCTATATAACGGATATCCGTTATTTGTGTTATAATTTAAAAAAAACCTCAAGAGGTCATAATATAATATAATATAATATAATATAATATAATATAATATAATATAATATAATATAATGTAATATAATATAATATAATATTATATAATGTAATATAATATAATATAATATTATATAATGTAATATAATATAATATAATATAATATTATATAATGTAATATAATATAATATAATATTATATAATGTAATATAATATAATATAATATAATATAATATTATATAATGTAATATAATATTATATAATGTAATATATTATATTATATTATATTATAATATAATACTATTATATTATATTATAATATAATATATGTATTATTATATATTATTATAATATAATACATATATTATATTATAATATATTATTATACTATATTGACATTATATGGTCGGGTCTGTGAATTCTAGAATGGATATCCGTTATAAACGAATATCTGTTACATAATGAATATTTGTTATGAATAGATATATGTTATTTGTGTTATAATTAAAGAAAATCATGAGAGGACATATTATATAATATTATATTATATATAATATATAATATTATATATTATATATAATGTTAAATATTATATATAATGTTAAATATAATATAATATAATATAATATAATAAGAATATAATATATAATATAATATATAATATAATATAATATAATATATATTATATATAATATAATATAATAATATAATATTATAATAATATAATATAATATAATATAATATAATATAATATTATAATATAATATAATATAATATAATATAATAATATATATCATAATATAATATACTTTATAATATAATATTATATAATATAATATAATATTATATAATATAATATAATATAATATAATATAATATAATATTATAATATAATGTATATTATTATATATTATAATATAATATATATATTATAATATAATATAATACATACATTATGGCTATAATATTATATTATATTATATCAAATTATATTATATTATATTATATCATATCATATCATATTATATTATATTATATTATATTATATTATATTATATTATATTATATTATATAATGATATATTATTCTAATATATATACTATATAATATATTATATATATATTATATTATAAATATTGAGTAATACATATTATAAATAATATAATATATATTATATATAATAATATGTATTATATTATTTATAACATAATATATGTATTATATTAAAATTAATATAATATAATATATAATAATATAATAGAATATATAATAATATAATATAATATATATTATATATGATATATATTATTTTATATAATATATATTACATTAAATATGATATATATTATTTATATTATTATTATATATAATAGAATATATTTTATATTAAATAATCGAGCATTTAAAAAAAACCAATATGGTCGTATAATGGATCCTATCATTTATTTAAAAATTGTAATAAAGGAAATATAATATATTTTATATAAATAATAGATATTTAAAAAAAATCAATATGGTTGGGTCATGGACCCGCCCGACCATTTATTTAAAAAATTGTAATAAAGGAAACATATATCTGTTTCCTATATTATATATAGGAAAACAAAAATTTGAGAGCTATATTTTTTCATCAACATTTTTACCAGCGCATGCATGGGTTAAAAGAGCGACTTGGATATCCATTTGGGGGAGTTAAAATTACAAAAAAAACACCAAATTTGTAAGGTATGTTTGATTTTTTCAATTTTTATACAATTTATATTCATTTTGCTTTTTTTTTTAATTTTAGTAAAAAATAGGTTATATTTGATAGGTTTTTTGATTAGATTAAAACCATTATTAATGTTAGAATTTTTTTATCAATTAACAGGTTAAAAATGGATCAAAATGAAAATCCTAATCTTGCACAAAATGAGAACCCTCCCGCACAAAATGAAAACCCTCTCGCACAAAATGAAAACTTTAATCCTGCAGATAATGAATATCCTCCACATCCTCCACTAGAACCATTGTTTCCGAATGAAAATGTGCCAACAATACACGAGTCTATTCATAGGAATTTAGATCAATTAAGAAAAGTATGTCAAATCTATGAAACACTCGATGAACTATCAGTTATGAAAAACACTTTGGAAACAATCATTGTAAATGTTCAAACTTTGGCAATTCAACATAATAGATTTGCACAATGGCAAGAGCAGCAAAGACAATTTTATGTTGATGGGTTATCGTATGATGAGGTGAAGACTCTTGATATTGAAAAAGGCCAATTAGCTTAGTTATTCATAGATTAGAGAACTAGACAACCTACTAATGTGCGAAAACCAAAATTTTCAATTAAATGGTGCACCCATAGAGGAATATTAGATAATTTTTGGAGATGTTGGTGGATGGTTTTCGATAAACCACCCAACAACAACCTTGATGTCCCTCAATATTTTCTCCAAAAATTATATGCTGAGTTTGTGCTAGGGAAACATGTCAATTACTTTAACATGCAAGATTTCCAGGGTGTTGGTAGAGGGATGCCACAGGATAGACCTAGGGCACGCTGAGTCACCCCAGTTCATCCTCCTCCACCTATTGCTGCTTTGACTCCACTACCTTACCCAAAGATTGTTGTAGATGTGGGGACTGTGAGCATTTATGCATTGCATTCGTTGAGTGATCATTTGGTGAGGTAGAGCCATCATATTACGCAAATAGTTGATGGTGCATCCCATCATGGTGGTGTTGCACCTAATACATCCTAGCATGATGGTGGTGTACCTGCTATAGTATCTCCCACTAGTACAACCATCAGCTCCGTCTAGTACACCGTCCTCTTTGGGACATATTTGTGTGCCTCATCATTGCATGACATGCAACAATTTATGTTTCGGTCCTCTCCAATGGTCCACTGAGGCTCCCATAGACACATCTGACTTTGAGGTTCATGATATGCCAGATGTAGGAGTTGATAGAGCACAGGGTGGAGCATTTGTAGGGGGTGTGTGCAAGAAGTTGAGTCCACTTTTTGGCCAAAAAGTGGAAGTGTTTTTCCCGATTTTTAGTATTTGACACATTTGACCTTAAAATTTGAAGCACTTAGAGATGGAATTTTTAAAAAAGTCACTAATCATAAAATGTAGTGCTCGGAGTCTAGTTTCCAAATATGTAATTTATTTCAATACCTAGATTGTACAAATTGAGTTTTAATAGGAATTTCTAAAAACCACTGTTTAAAAGTCATTTTTTTTTACCATACTATGCACGTGTATGACATCCATATTTTGACTTAAATTATCGTATTTTTCTAAATCCTTTTGGGAAAAGTTTTATGACTCACTGAAGCTTGCTCTTGATATTTTTTTTGTAATTTTATTGAATATTTTTTTTTTTGTTAATTTTTTGTTAGGCACATTTATCGTTTTGAAAAATCGTCATGTACAACATGCATAAGATGACCTAAACTTATCATTTTCTAATTTTTTTTTTCAAATTGAAAATAATTGTCTGAAGTTTGCTCTCATGCAATCCGTTTGTCAAAATGTTATGTTGATCAAAAGTTATTAAAATAGTAAAAAACTCTGATATTTAAAGTTTATGGACCAATTTTTTATTAGAAATTCATTGAAAAAATAGAAAAATAATTCAATTGCAAAACAAATTACATATTTAGAATCGCGATTGTTTCATCTAAAAATGGGTTTTAATTTGCCAAAATTTTGCAAAAGGTCACCATATCTAAAGCCTTGTATTTTTCTTTTGATATCGTTAGGCCTTCAACTCATGTGTCAAAACCAGTTGAAGGCCTAGAATTCTGACTTCCAATGCTTTTCTTGAACCAAAAACCTTGGCAAAACCCCGCCTTACCTATGCAAAAACAAAATTCAAATTTAAAAAAGGATCCTTAATTATAGAACGGATCCCGCTATTAATAAATCTAGATCCCGCGGCTATAACGGATCTCGCTCTATCTAATAAAGATTCACTATCAGAATAGAATGGGATCCCATTTCATAAACAGATCCCGCTACCTTTGGCAACGGCTCGCATTCAATGCCTATGGAACGAGATCCCGATATAGAGCTGGATCCCGCTTTTTACGTTAATAACCGGATCCCCGCTTTCATAACGGATCCCGCTTATAATAAGCGGATCCCGCTTTATAAACGCGGATCCCGCTTATTTGATTTTAAAAACATCGCGGGCAAAAATTATCAATAAATCAAGAACTTTGCAACCCCTGCTGCACGCATCGAGAGCACTAAAAATGAATTATTTTCATAAGTTATTGTATTTACAGGTGGTGAGTTTGATTTTTGGTTGATTTTATCAAAGGAAGCATCATCTACACCATTTTTGAGGTGAAATTGTGTTATTTTTGTGCTTGTTTGGAGGAACAAAAGGTTTCAATTTGCAATATGGATTGAATTTTTCAAAGGAAGAATGAAGAAAACAAATTTTAAAGTGGAATTGTGGTAGTTTTCTACTTGTTTTGAGGAACACAAGAGGAAGAATTTTGTCGTAATAGGTATTCAACTTCCAATTTGGATTGAATATTTTGAATTATTTCACTATTAACATTCATTTGTGCTTGAGAATTTTATAATTATGGGAGATAAACTTCGTAATAAGAGAAGAAAGACATTGACTCCTCAAGAAGTTGAAGCAAATAGAGAAAAAGAGAGACAAAGACAAAGAGAAAGAAGAATGAGAATGAAATCAATGAATGATGGTGGAGCAACCAATCCAACAACTATTGAAGATGAAAACATTGAAGATACCATAGTTGTAGATGAAGCTAATTTGCAAGGAGTCAATTTGGAGAAGAATATGATTATACAAACAAGTCCTACTATGTCTTCAAATCCCTCTTTGAATGTTAAGGAGAATGTTTCAATATGCACAAATCCGTGCATGTCTTCAAATCCATTAATGTTAGTGAAATGGTAAATTTGTATGTAGAAGTTTCTTTACAAGATGTCGATAATGATGTTGGACATTGACTACATTCGTGAGAGATGAAACTTTATAGGTCCTGTTGAAAACAAAAGAAATTTTTTGTTGCAAATGAAAAATCAAAAATGATCATTTTCCTTTGAAATGAAAAACAAAACTTATATTTTGATGAAAAATGAAAATGAAATGAAAACCGCTTGCTGGATGAAAAATGAAAATGAGAACCGCTTTGTTAATGAAAATGAAAATGAAAACCATCTTGTTGATGAAAAAATGAAAATGAAAACCATTTTGTTGATGAAAATGAAGATAAAAATCTAGAATGTGATGTTGAATTTAATGAAAATACTTTTTTTAAAATTGGAAGTGGTATTTTCAATAATCTTCCTGGTCAAATTTCTTGGAGGCAAATAAGAACACATGCAAATAGAATATACATCAAATTATTTTATCATAAAAAAATTGCATTTCAATGTCAACTAATGATGCAATTGATGAGAATGCAAAAAATGAGGAAAGTAATGAAAAGGTTAGGCTTTTATGTTAAACCAAAAAAAAAAGATCAATCATTAAAACATGTTATGTCTACTCTTAGCGTGCCATTCAATCTATTGGGAAAATTAGTCGATCTAAAGATAATAACCCAACAAGAAGAGCTATAACTACTTCTATAGTTAATAAAACAACTTTGAATAAAAGAATGGTAAGCAATATTAGTGAAGTTTTAAAAATGCATCCTAAAAAATTACTAAGAGCGACAAAAAGAAGAGAAAGTACAGAAAATGATCCTATCAATCAATGTTGAGTTTTAGGATCTAATTAATGCAGGTCCGATATAAAAATTGAATGTTGAAATTAAATCTCTTTGATTGAAAAAAATATTGGCATGATAATACTAGGGTTTCATCTAATGCTAGAGATCTTTAAAATTATGGTGGGTCCAAAGTTCAATTTTATCCCTCACCCAAAACACCTATTAGATACAACACAAACTAAATTTTATAGAAAAATCTTTGTAGCTTATCTCATACCCTCGGGTAATATTAAAATAAGTCAAAGGTCTTTTGAAAATGTAAAACCCCGGCATGTAAAAATTAATAAGCAAATCTTAATATCTTGTTATTGTAAAAATACATGTTCACTGCTATTTTATGATGTTTTTGATATATACGCTTGTAAATCTTTGCATTCTAACATGATTATACAGATTGTGGTATTGATATGCCACCAAGCAATAAGAGAGTCTATTTCAGTTTGTTTCAGGGAAAATCTAATGATAAAATGATTTTATCGGTTCTTTACTGACAATGCATTAACTGTGGGAAATCTTCATTTTAAGAATTTGTTTCATGGAGTGTTGATCATGACTTTGGACAACAATTATAGACATCAAAAGATTTAGAATGTCTACCATTCTTTAAAAGATGGAAAAAATAGGAAAGCTGCCAGGATTTAGTTACGTAAAAGTTAGTGTGCATGCACTATGAGTGAATTTAATAATAAAATTGTACCAAAATATGTTATGTGACTCAACACATGCTCGACATGGCTTTGATGCACACTCGCGCATGTAGAAACACACACATTTCCAATTGGTACTATACTTTCAGTGGTTGATTTTGCGGAGAATTATACTCTCGCTCCGCAAGAGGAAATTCAATCTCAATATTATAATTATGTGCAAGTAGCTATGTTTGTCCATATTGTTTATAGACATGCAGATGATAGCACTAAGAATGATAGAAAAGTTTTTAGGGAGTATCATTTTTATTTGAGTGACAATCGGTTACACTCATCAGAGTTTGTTCAATATTGTTTTAGTATATTTTATATAAATTTAAAAGAAAGAGGAATCCATATGAAAGAACACCTCATATGGTCAGATAATTGTACGGGGCAGTTCAAAAATGCTAGAATGTTCTATTGGTTAGTAGGGTTCACAGGAACTTAATGTCCAACATATATGGAGTTTTGGAAAATTTGGGCATGAGTAAGAGAACATATTCTGTTGGTACGTAGTGTCAAAGAATTCTTGCTAGAGAACAATTAAAATTTGAGGATTCAGTAAAATTTAAAAATGCACATGAGATTGTGGATTGGTGTAATAGAAGATTATCTGCACCTGGTTCGAGTGATTACTCTACAGTTCATCAATTCTTTTGGTTGGTGGAAGAAGAAAACATTGTATCTAAAGTTGATTGTGAGACAATTAGTGGATCTACTAAATGGCATTCATCTAGGAGTGCGACAGCAAGCACATGGACTATTTGGACAAGGGAGCTTGCATGTTTTTGTCATTTTTGTATCTCAGGAGATTGGGAAGCTTGTGAAAATACAGAATGGGTTGAACAGTGGGAGAAAAGATCGTTGACACCTGTCAAAGCACATAATCAATATGAAAGAACTATAGAAGAAAATGATCAATTGTTTGCATCTGAAGATTATGATCGTGTTTCAGACCTTGTACAAGAAGGTAATTTTAATTTAATTTATTTCATTTTATTTTGCTTTATTAAGTTATTTTTTAATACTAAATTAGTTATATGGATATGCACAAGTTATTAAATCGAATTTTGTTGGCGGGACATGTGTATGCAGTTATTGCACCTGAGGGGAATGAAGAGAAAACATAATATTGGTTGGCTCGTTGTGTGGAAACTAAACATAAGTTGTTAACACCTCGAGAAGATGATGATGGCTTTCATTATCCAACAGGTGCGGTGATCCCCTTAAGACACCTCCTTAAGCAAATTTGATAACAAGTTTTAGATCCTTAAGCAATTTTTTTTTAGAACCAAGTCTTTGATCCTTAAGTAAATTTTGAAGTTATTTGATGGTGGTTTTGAACACATGTTTTCCAATAGGATCGTGATTGGTTGTTGGCAGCTCACGAAAATACTTGAGAAGAAAGAATGGTCTACACTGCATTCAAAATTTGAAACACAAAAAAATTATGCATTATTCACATTTGGTGGTGGCAACAAATATAAAACTAGAGCACTATTGTGGAAGACCTTCAAAAAAATTACTATGGTCAATTTCTATGGAAGAGCATGAGGCAATCATAGATGCATTGCAAAAAAGAGAGGATGCGGATGGTACAATGGACTAAGTAAATGCTGAGATGTAAATATAGTTTTGGTTTTATTTTGTCCTTTTAAATACATTAAATACATGTTTTGACATTGGTCAAGTGTGTTATTAGTTGAAATTGATTTAAATTGTTCTTTTATATATCCTTAAGGCATAATCACAAAAGGATCTAGTCCATGCAAATTCAACCTAGACAACATGGAATACTTGGTAAAAATAGGTAATTATTAGTTAAATTATATTTAAATACATGTTTTGATTACATATTGATATTGCTTGGACATTAATAGTTAAAATTGATTTATTTTCATTTTTTGTATCCTAAAGCCATCATTGCATTGATCTCATACTTTGAAACAAAAAGGAGAGGATGCCTAGATTCAACCTACAAACATGTGTGAAATACTTTTCAATGCAGGTACTTGAGTTTTGTACATATAGATAGTTTTATATAAATTAAAATATGTATGTTTTGATGATTTCATTGATATTGCTTGTACCTTTTTGATATCAGGTGGTGTGAAGACCTACTACATTCTAGCCACGAGTTTGAGATGTTCTTGAGATGGCATATCCAAATTTTGTAAACATTGTTTTGAGATGACATATATGTACATACATACTTACATAATTAAACATACTCTTTGTACTTCTATGTATCAAATCAATATTCTATATTTAGGCATATTATGACCCTAAGACATCCCTTAAAGGCGTTCTATTATGACCCTTTTAGACATCCTTAATTAACATGTTCTATTATGACCTTTAGACATCCTTAAAGACCCCTTAAGACATCCCTTAAGGCGTTCTCTTAAGACCCCTTAAGACATCCCTTTAGTTAACACATTCTATTATGACCCCTTTAGACATCCCCTTAAGACCCTTAAGACATCCCCTTAATTAACACGTTCTATTATGACCCCTTTAGACATCCCCTTAAGACCCCTTAAGACATCCCCTTAATTAACAAGTTCTATTATGACCCCTTTGGGCATCCCTTAATTAACATGTTCTATTATGACCCCTTTAGACATCCCCTTAAGACCCTTAAGACATCCCTTAGATGTACATTCTATTATGACCCCTTTAGACATCCCCTTAAGATATTATAGCCTTAAGACATCCCTTAAGGCGTTCTATTATGACCCCTTAAGACATCCCCTTAATTAACATATTCTATTATGACCCCTTTAGACATCCCCTTAAGACCCCTTAAGACATCCCCTTAATTAACACATTCTATTATGACCCCTTTAGACATCCCCTTAAGACATATTATAACCCCTTAAGACATCCCCTTAAGACGTTCTATTATGACCCCTTTAGAAACCCCCTTAAGACGCCATTATTTGTTTTGACAACTTATAAATTAGTGTTAGATGAACTATTATTTATAGTATTTATTAATGCTTTTATTCTCTAATCTTCTATGGTATTGTTATGGTTAGGATTAGAATTTTAATTAGAGTTAGAATTGAACCCTGATTCTAACTATAATACTAATTGAACCCTAACCCTAACCGTTATTAGAACCCAACCCTTATTGAACCCTTACCCTGTCCTAAACTTAATCTTATCCCTAAGCCTTGTTGTATCTAACCCTAATTGAAACCTAACCCTAACTCTAGTTGTGTCCTAATCCTAACATTTACCCAAAGCTTTATCCTATAACCCTAACCTTAATCCTAAGTTGCTATATTTTTGTACAATAAAACCTTTAGTAAAGCCTTAAAATTTTAATATTTATTTACATATATATGTTAATTTTGAATAAAATAGAATATTAGTGATTTTTCCTTTTTGAAATGTTCTTAATTGTTTTACAAATATTGAAGATTTTTTATGTTGGAAGATTTCTACTATTCATGTATAGTGTTAATTCATGTGTATTTTGAGCAATCATTATTATAGTTGAAGATTATTTTGATTTTATAACTGTTTTTTTCCTTTTTGAAATGTTCTCAATTTTTCCTATAGTTAAATTTGACATGTTAAAGACTTTCATTACCAACTTGATATTAATCTAAATATGCAGTAATCCAAAGACTATACATTCACATGATTATTTCCAAATAATATT
The DNA here is from genome assembly GCA_007258455.2 of Sequoia sempervirens. Lineage (NCBI taxonomy): Eukaryota > Viridiplantae > Streptophyta > Pinopsida > Cupressales > Cupressaceae > Sequoia > Sequoia sempervirens. Next base: position 129,984 of record VDFB02155716.1, read on the forward strand.
AAAATAATAACTTATGTAGATTTTGGATGTGCATCTACACATTTTAAGCATAAGATCCATGTCCACTTGACCCATATTTTAATGCAATTCAGGTTTAGACCCTAAATTTCTGGTATATAAATAGATTGCTTTTGTTTGTAAATTATGATTTATTGATTGATTATTGTAAATATTAAAATGTCCTATATTAATCCATGTATGGGATCACTAAATTTCACATCAATGTCCTATATTAATGTCTTGACTATGAACATAAAATGCATAAATGTACATGTGTAAATTAAAATTTCAAACAATAATAAAGTCCATAATTTATGTAACATATTAAATGCATGAAACCAATATATTAAGTGCATGAAATAAACTCCAACAGAGTACATGAGAAACAAAAAATATAGTCCATGAAATAAACAAATATAACACATAAAATCACATGTTTCCTAGGTCATGCCTTGTCTCTATAATTAAAGAGACCTCTTCACCACATGCAGACTATGTGGATGGCAGAAACACTCTGTACATAAGAGAAAGATGAAATTAGATGTAGACAATAAAAAATGATTTAATGACAATTTATTTTATAATCCATCATAAAATTAAATTACCATCATATCTACATCTGGATGCTCTGGTGCGCCTGAATAAACCTCTAAATTCTCTAAATCAGTCTACATAAACAAGACAAAGAAATTTGAAATTAGATGTACAACTCTACAATTAAATTTTTTTAATTCAATTTAATTCAGAATTTATCATATTTTAATTGTACTGTATTCTGAGGTTGTGCACTAA
>VDFB02155717.1:0-25759 GCA_007258455.2 Sequoia sempervirens
TTATCAAAGAATTTTTCAAAGATTATGGAATCAGAATTTGAAATTTCAATGTTAGGTGAACTAACATTCTTTCTTGGCCTCCAATTTTTACAGCTTGAACAAGGAATATTCTTGTCACAAACAAAATATGCAAAAGAAATGTTGAAAAGGTTTCAAATGGATGATTGTTGTCTAGTAAGTACACCAATGGTAAGCAATACGTAACCGAACGAAGTAATACCGAAAAGATCACTATGTCAAACGGGTTAATCGGTAGATCACCATTCCAGATTGTGTATGAAGGTAGCCCCAGAACAACTCCAGAATTAAGGAAGATAGACCAAGAGAAGAAAATAAGTGTTGAAGCCGAAGATTTTGCAGAACACATCAAGGATATACATGAGAAGGTAAGAGAACATATTAACAAGATGAATATGCAGTATAAGGCTAAGGCAGATCAGAAGAGGAGGTATAAGGAGTTTCAGATTGGTGATGAAGTGATGGTCCACTTAAGGAAAGAAAGGTTTCGAAAGGGAACATATAACAAATTGAAGATGAAGAAGTTCGTCCCCAAATTTTGAAGAGGCATGATTCAGGGAATGCATATGAGGTAGAGTTTCCAGATGGATTCAACATTTCCCCTGTGTTCAACATTTCAGATTTGACAAAGTATCATGAAGGTGGCACAGAGGAAGTACCAACGATGGAACAGTGTGGGATTCCAACACCTACTTTAGCAAAGGAGGAGATTGAATAAATCTTGGATAGTCATGTGGGAAAGAGCACCAAGAACAGGCAGTATGAAGAATATCTGGTGAAATGGAAAGGAAGGCCTGTTGAAGATTCATCCTGGTTGCCTAAGGTAGAGATCGACTGTTTGGATTTTCCTCAACCATCTGAGACATGACAGGGTCACTTTTCAAATTACCCTGGGTGTTTGATGCAGGAGCATCCAGTGGTGTAATGGCAATCTTGCATCACCCAAAAATAGTTAAATTTCAAGTTTCTTAGTTTTTAGATGTTTTTACATTTTTGGATACCCTTTTCATCATAATAAAATTTCCAATTTATGATTTTCATTTTCTATTCCTGGGTTGAAAGATATTGCAGTTTTAGTTTCTTAGATTTGCACCTTAAAATCTTTCGAGTTAGATTTGAGGCACTTAGAGTTCCTGGATCGGCCCCGAAACTTGCTAAAATCAGCATAGCGAATTTTGAGTGCATTCTTGACTTTGAGACATTTCCAACAGTTCAAACGGTTCGCGAATCAGAGTCCCAAATCAAAAGTTATGGCCCTGGGAAGTTGGTGCATGGAAGTTGGTGCACTTTCTAGAAGATACAATTGTAAATATTCTTTTGAAATTTGAACTTCAAGTTGTAATTTTTCGGTGTCAAACTGCCTAAACTCAAATTTGAATGTTGTTTTGGCTCCAAACTAAAGATGAGCTCTATTTATGGGTAGGTTTCTAGTTTTTGGGTAACTTTTTGGGGACAAGCTAGCATATTGCGAAAGGGTGATTCTATAGCTTTCTATAACTTGCATGTGTTGTAGAACTTGGGATTTGAGATCCTCTGCATGTAAGAAGCTCCATTTTCTGAATAATAAAATTATTCTCTTATTTGTGGGTAATTTTCTAAGTCTCGGGTTGTGCCCTCATCAAACTACACTATTAATTACAACTTAGATCAGTGCCATATATCCATTGCAGGAGTCAAATTCATAAGCATCTAGAGGTTTATAACAAATTTAATACATCACATATAAGATCCCTGACAATATTGTATTACAATTTCATCAGTATGCATTCTAACCTAGGACTACTTATCAAATCCTTATACAACACATCCACTTTTAATCCCATTCAAGCATTTTGATTAATTCCTTGAATTAAAGCTAAAATAGAATCATAAACACCACAACAGTGAGATGGATAAAACAACCCTTAGTTATTTCATTCAAAGTTTAGATATGCATGTACAATGGAGAGACATGAGCTCGAATTTTCATTTCAACTCAAATGCTAGTACTGCTATACAACATTAAATCTCTATGAACTCAAAAACTATTACATAATGACTCAAAATCTAAATTGCATTTCTCTAAAACCATTGGACTTTACAATTCACTCTGCAACTTCACCTAGAATTGACAAAAAATATCTAACTTGCTAACCCATACTTCTGGCCTTGAAATCCTTTTTATAGAAAATGAAGGACCGGGCCAGAAAGTACACCTGTCACCAGTCAATTGGAGCACCTGGTGATATTCCAAAATTTGTTACAACAGTCACTACCTTGAAAAATATTCTTGTTCATCATATCAGCTGAGGAATGTTGATGCAAAAAACCACAAGAAAACCGCACTGAGAAAGCCGTCAACACAAATCTGGAACCGTTGCAACCGCAACATCTGATCTGCCACCTATTAGTAGTTCACTCCTTTTACTCCTCATTCAAATATTTAGTTACCCAATTCTGGTACTCATCATCAATCAACTAGTCAAAATTAATAACCTCATCCACCTTGGTATTATAAGGTGTGTATTTTACCACTACCTGATTCACATCCCTTTCAAAAGATTCCAAAAATGAGCTGGTACTAATGATTTTGTCCATATAGCTCACCAACAAATCATAGTCTGACTCATTGCAAATTGAATTGATTTGATCATTGATGGCCTCACTTGCTTGAGCCTGCCATAGTTGAAATGACCTGATTTTCCCTTGCTCATCAATTGTATCAAGGAATAATGTGTTACCCCAATCATTGAAATTCTTCACCAGCTCCCTAATCTTCCTACTCAAGTCATCTGGTAAGGTCTAAAAACCTTGCAATGATTTTACTAACACATGAGTAGGATTTAATGATTGGGGCCTATTATTTATATCAAACTTTGAGGCCTCATACATGATATCTAGATCACTGGCCCTAGGGATCCAATTTTCAATTATTGGTATTGCTACTTTATGATCCCTATCAATATTATTTATTGTTGCTAACATCAAAGAATATAAAGAATGTATAGATAGTAATTTACTATCAACCTTTTCATTTAAATGCATCAAAACAATAGTAACAATTCCTTTTTTCTCTAAAATAGATCCCTCCTCACTTTTGTTTAATGATGCCTACAATTCATCATTTTTTTGCAAGAGTTGCTTCTTTGTAGGATCGACAGAGCACTCTATTTATTCTTGAACTTTCTCTAAATAAAGGGTGAGGATAAGATTCTGACTGGGAGATCCTAGTGTGGAAACAATTGGAGAAGCAGGAGGCACTGACCCTGCTATGGAAGGTAATGTACTGGTTCGTGGAGCACTTGATGTCTCCCCAATCTACTTCTACCTAAACCTCTCCACTTCAGTTTGCAACTCAACATTTTTTTGTTGCATCTTGTTGTACTCCTCAATCAAAAGGTTATATTTTTCCATTAATCTCTTCCTTTCAGCTTCCTCCCTTTCAGTAATCTTTTGGGCCAATTTGGCCACATTCACAGTCAAATTAGTGGCCTTAGTGGTTGAGGTCTTTGAAGTTATCTTTATTATCAATCCTCCCTTGAAATTTGGATTAATATTAGAAACATTTGGTTTTCTCCCTTGTGGGGTCAATGTTCAAATTGCTAGAGTTTCATATTCCTCACTGAAAGTAGAGTTTTGCAATGCTGCCTTGACCTCTTCTTCAGAGTCTTGAAAGGGATTCTTAGACTTCATAATAGCATTAATGGCTATTGCATCTGCAATGTCCCATTCAAGTAGAATTAATACACTAGCCTGACTCACCAATTTTCTTCCTTCTTCAGGAGTGATGTTCTTGAATTCTTCCATTAATTTAGCTTTTACCTCGTCATTCTCCTAGCTTGACCTATCAGGCCTTAGTTCTCTTCTCTGCCTACATTTATCTTGATACTCTTCAAACTTCATCCTCCATACCAATTGCAAGAATACAAGAGTTTTTACAAATGTATTGTCATCTAGAAACTCCTTGCATGCCTCCATTATTGCATCTTGTACACTTTTACCTTTCATATCTAAATCAGATAAAACTAGTTCAGCTGGCCTAGGAGGGGAAGGCATACCAACTTCCATGGCTTGATCAGTAACAATAATCTCATCCATCAGATCCTCCTGTGGTTGATCAATTATTTTCCTTTTCAGGCTTGGCTCGGATGGTGGTGATGAGGGATTGTTTTTCGATGATGATTCTAAATCAATAATTTTGATTGCCCCAGGCACTTTGAATTATGGACTTGGTTGTGGAGGCATTTTCATAATCTATTTTCCTTTTCTGTCCACTTCTTCTTCATCACTGCTACTATCATTTTTCCTCCTATAAATGGGCCACCTTTCCATAGGCTGGTATGTTGGCCTTGTTTCAATTGGTCTGGCACCTTGCTCTTGTACACCCAGACTCAATTCTAAATTTACCTTTTTTGTCCTAAATGTGCCCATAATTTCCTTGAAGTTTCCCATCAGAAAATCAATTTTCTTATGGTGGGGACTAAACTCCAATAGTGGATCATATTTCAAATTCATTTTGTGCACAACTTCTAGTAGCTTACCATAAGCTATCCATTTCTCCTTGTTAAACTCCTATCTATTCAAATCAAATTCATTTCTAATCAAGTCTTTAGGGAAATTGAACTCATGCACAAATTTTTTAGCTTTTATTCTTTTTCTGAAAAGAGCAAAGAAACCCTCAGGATCATGTTGCCACTTTGGTCCACACCTCAAATGATAATCATTAAAGAAATTATCAAAATGTGTCCAGCCTCCCTTTGAAAATACAAAATTAGACACCACTATATAATCTGGGAAAAATTTTCTCTTACCCCTTCCAGTGAGGTTGTCCTCATGAATACAACCTATCTACCACATAACTTCTTCAAATCCCACTCTTGGTTGCACATTGTATGGTAGTATATGAGGGGCTCCCTGAAAACCATATACTCTCAAGACAGTACTGACTGGGTATGGGATAATGTCACCCAAGTTATGGTAAACCTTCAATTTTGGCTTCCTCTCCTTTGGCTTGAGAAAATCATGTAATTCCTCAGGGATCCTAGGTATATTCACCATTAATCTATCCCTTAATCTAGAAGCAAAACAATTATCAAATTGCACATAACTAGTGCTTTCCTTATTACAAGATAAATCTGCAGCCCATAGATGTACTGACAATCTTTCTCCATCAACTAATTTCCTTAATTTCATCCTCTCAGAGAAAAAGTCAGCATTCTTAAACAAAAACATATGCATTAGCATAGAATACCAAAAGAATCGAGTGTCAGTATCATTTTTTTGCAGCTTTGACAACCCTTCATGCATCCTCTCAGCCAAGAAAGAAGTGAAGTAATAGGTCACAGAGAAGTTAGGGTGTTGTATTTGCACCCCCATGAACATATAAGCAATGGGCATTACCGTACTAGGACTGAAACCCAAAATATGACAAAGAATAGAAAGTGGCCAGGAAATGGTTTGTAAAACAATTTAATTTGAAAGGTTCCTGGTCACTGGGGCTGATATGAAAATTTGAACCTCCTACCTTAGCCATATGAGGTGGAAGCAACCTTGCTCTAAAAAAAAATTTCAGCTTTGTATACTCCTGCTTCATTTCCTCAAGGTTGATAGGAACCAAGTCTTCGCTCAGTTCACTCAAGTCAAAAATATGTTGGACCTCTTCTCTGTTAATGCTCAATAGAACCTTTCCATCATTGTCCCCGATTATCTATGTAATAGGGTCATATCTTGCAGCCACTGTCCTAAGCAGGTCTACATCAGGGAATACATTTGGTACCACCAGCTTCCCCATATCATACATCCATCCATTTGAAAAAGGGTGAGGAAAATTCCTTTGTCCGTACCACAATTTTAACAATTCCAAGCCAATGAGGGGAACCCTAGCATTGGAAATGTTGGAGCAATTATACACTAACCCTTCCCCCAAGATTTTCCCTCGCATTAGGACTAATCCCTTCCTCCTATCATTTTTTGACAAGGGGAATTGATCCAGGAAATCATCATACAAGTTTCATTTCAAATATTCAATCTGGCCAGAATGTTGCTTGGGCGGTGCCATCTCGGACAAACTAGGGCTTCTTTACAATGTTATAATTCAGATAGCTAAGACTAACTAGAGATAGAAAATTACAGGACAAAACACTGCAATTTCTCACAACTATAATTAAACTATAGCCCTAACACATTCATCAACAAGCTCACAGCACATCCAGCTAATCCTTTCCCAAATTCAAATGCAAAATGACTGGGAGGCATAGAAAATAAACTCACAGCTTTGTTCGCAGAACTCCCAAATTTTGGTTGTAGAAACTTGCAATGCTACCTTCGGCTCTGAAACTGCTCCGTGAAATAGTTGAATGCTTTGTGATACAGACCAAGTAGGAAAATTGATTTTATTGTTGATCAAATTATGCCAGCAAGTGTCTCATCTGCCATTAAAGCTCAATTTTGCGTTGCACAAATGACTCCAACCATATTTGATGCAGATTTAAATTCGAGCCATCGATTCTTCAGCTTGATCAAATCATCGACGGCCACCTTCAAAACAAGCTCACACAATTGCCAACATGGCGATATGAGGCCCACCTTACCATACACTATGAAAGGAAGTCCACGTGGTGGTTGCCCGCTATATCACAATCCTGAAACTTCTAATTGCGTGATGGCGGGCAACTGTTGATCCTGAGCATCAATGATCTCATTCCTTTAACACAGTCACCAAGCATGTCGTTAACCTTCAAGTAGCTTTTCCAGTGAGATTATAACATATCCATCGATTTAGAACATGTGTGTTTCAAGAACACTTTAGTAATCCACCCCTTAATACATTTAAAGATAGCTAGTGTTTCCTTTACTCTTTAGGCTTCATTGGATGAGACACGTGGCACCTTCCTATGATTTCACAATCAACCCAAGCACCATCACGTGATGGTGGGGAATGTCTCAGATCAAATGGTAGTTGGTTAGCGATAGTGCAAATTTGATCCCCCGGATAGGACATGTGGCGCCAGCCCGTGATTTCGTGATCCTTCAATTCCCGATCATGGGATGGTGGGCACCATTGATATCTGCAAAAAATAGATCAACGGCATCACTAAATCAACCCTTGCAAAAATAAAACATTCATTAAAAGGAGAAGTGGGCATTACTAGGCAAATGACAAACAACAACATAAGTTATTTTTTAAAAGATGAAATACGGGGCCAACTGAGACTTAGGAAATAAAACCCTATGGAGGAAATAAAGTATTAAAATCAAAGTTGGGTTTTAATTTTAATCCGGTGACATAAGCCTAAGTGGTTAACCCTAGTGGTCATGTCACCAATGGCTTAGCCAAAGCCTTTCATTAAATACTAACCATGTAATGTGTAGTTTTTCTAGATTTGAAGATATGGGAGGAGATCTCGATCATACCCCACCAACTCGTAGACCTAAGGTGTTGCCCTGTTATTTGGTGTGAGGTCACCAAAAGGTAGATGTGTGTCCTGTATGGAATGTGGGGCCCAATCTCCACTATTGAGCTCATAACCTGTGGTTTTAGATCGACAACCAAGATCAAAAGCTAATGTAAATCTCTGTTATTCCTTGCTAACTCGTAGGAGGAAGATGAAGGTTGGTTAAAAGATGCGAGGTCAACGAGATTGCGATGCGTAGCTCCAGTCGTTCAGTTTGCAAAGTGCATAGGACCTGCCGACATGGTAGTTGGTTTCCGAGATGGATTACTATTATTGGTCATGAGGAAGGTGAATGATGCTTCATTGGATGTCAAATTTAGTTAGCCCGAGATAAACCATTTGATCTGCCAACTCTTCAGGAGATCAGCAGGCAGTATTCAAAGTTGGAAAACAACACATGGTGGTCATTTTATTGTACAACTGGTGAAGCATTAATGAATTATTCCTTGCTTATGTAGTCACGTTGATCTCAATTTGTGTGAAGATGTTGTTGGAAATCATGAAGGGTGATCTTTGGATTCTCAATTAGCTCTAGTTAAATGGTGATAGTACATACCCTACCAAATTTCCATGTTTGCACATGCATTTTTACTAAGCATTGATGAAGGTTGCCATTACCTCACACAATAAATGCAAGAGGAATTAATTGCTAATAGTATCATTCTTGTAGCACTTAGAGCACTTTGTGGGCTGAGTCTAATCAAGTTTGAGTGCTTGTCTGAGAAGAGAAAATGAGTAAGTCAGTAAGGATTTCTATTCATTTGAGCTCACAAAATCTCGGTCCTACTATTCAGGAAGGTGCTTTTGTTGACAAGCCCAGGCTTGTGCCCACTAGATGCAGTAGAAGGTTGCAATTCTAGGATGTTGCTGCTCAATTAGTAGATGACAAAGGCAAGCAGTCGATGGTGTGCTCTATTACTAGTGTCGGTAGGAAAATAAGGTATATGCATAGCTCCTTATCTGGATGCCAACACTCACCCATTGAACTTACGAGCAACACTTTTGATGATGTAACCAAGACTGACTCCGACTATTGTCAGTATTTAGCTTGCTTCAATCACGGTCTGCCCTTTGATGAGGAAGTGATATATGTGGTGTCATTGGCTGTTAAAACACCAAGCGGACATACTAGAACCATATTGGGCAAGGACAAGAAAGAAGAGGAGGCTGAGGGTCTATCATATTGGGAAACAAGTAGAAGCGGGTGTGTATACCGGGGTCTAATTGTTGGTAAGGGCAGGGTGGTGGGTAAATAAGAATTTGTTGTGGTGCCTTCATGGCAATTTGGTTGCCTGGTTTTTTTGCGTGGATATCGACAAGGGGATTTTGATGACACTTTGTGTTCCCTTTTCTTTTAGCTTTCCCCAGTTCGTGCACCACTATGTTTTGCAGATTCAATGTGTGGGAAGTTTTGAAATGAAAGTCAAATGCAATGGAGATTTTTTTCAAATGAAAATTTGTGGTGAAATTACATTTGAGCCCAAGCTTGTTGCTCCCTTGTCATATAAAAGGGAATTCAAGGCTCATTTGTAGGGAGAGAACTGATGAAAGCTCTAGCTAGGTTTTGACTTGAATATATGGGTAGAAAGATATCTGTCCTCTGATGAGGAAGTGATATCTGTGGTGCCATTATCTATTAAAACCCTAAGCGAACAGAATAGAATAGATAGCCTGTTTTGAGTTTTGGATGAATATATGCAAATTATCTTAAATTGTATGTAGATATGACTTATAAGCATGAATAAATGTATAATTCTAATATATTTTCTCTCCTTATGTGGATTTGAGTGAATTTTGAATGAAATGTTAATGATGTTGTCATTCTTCTTTGAGAATTTGTTCAATTGTGTGTCTATGTTTTTGCTTTGATTCAAGAAAATCAATTAAATGCTTAAATGGAGTAATAAGTTTACAATTATTTACAAAGGATTTGATAAGTAGTAATATATCAGATTGAGCTCCATAATGCAAGGTATTATATGAGTAGTCCATTCTATTAAATTCTTGGGTCATTTCTGCTAACGTAAATGGGTAACTAAATATTTAACAAGAATAAAAGAATAATATGTAAATGGGTCACTCACTCCCTCTATCTCTCTCCCCTTAACCCTAAACCCTTAACCCTTAAACTCTAAACCCTTAATATTAGGTGTGTATTAAAACATTATAAAAGTATAAATTTTTGGAGTTATATTAGGAATTGAATGATAAATGACGATGAATGGGAAAATCTAAGGCACTTTAATATTTTCAACTAAAAAGTTAGAGTTCAATTAGGATTAGTGTTCACTTAGGGTTAGGTTTAGGGTTCAATGAATGTTCAATTTGGGTTAGGATTGAGGATGAGGTTGGGGTTTAATTAAGGTTATGAATTCAATAAGAGTTCAAATAGGGTCAAGGTTAAGGTTAGGGTTGGGGTTAACATTCAATTAGGATAAGAATTAGTGTTAGGGTTAGGATTAGAGTTCAACTGTAGTTCAAAGTTAGGGTTATGGTACAATTAGGACTAGTGTTCAATAAATGTTCAATTAGGGTTAATACTTAATTAAGGTTAGTTTTAAAGCTCAATTAGGGTTTGGGTTAGAGTTGGGATTATGAATCAATTAAGTAGGTTTGGGTTAGGGTTTGATTAGAGTTAGGTTTAGGGTTTAGTTAGAGTTAGGGTTAGGGTTAGGGGTAGAATTCAATTATCCTTAGTGGTGAATTACAATTAGATTTAGTGTTCAAATAGGGTAAGGGTTAGAGTCCAAATAGGGTTAGTATTAGAATAGAATAAATTTTTTTGTTTAATTATGATATCTAGAATTTAGTATAATTTTAGAAAATGAAATGATTTGGACACAGAAAAAATAGAAAATTGATTTTATATAGGTCTTATTTCTTAATTTATTCTAAAATTATAATTAATAATTGTTTGATTAATATAAAATGAAGATTTAATTTTATTTAATTTAATTGTATTAGATAATTAGTAAAACTAAATAGATTATAAATATTTTATGGATTTTAAAAATTATAATTTAGTTTAATTTTATTTAAAATGTCAAATATTAAAATTTTAGATTGAAATACTTAATTGATTTTAAAATATTTATAATTAATAGATAGAGGTAGAGATGAATATAGAATGAGAGAGGAAAAGGGATAAAAATAGATAGAGATATAGAGAGAGATAGAGGGACAAATAAATATATAGAGAGATAGGGAGATAGAGGGGGATATATATATAGAGAAAGAGAGAGAAAGAGATGGAAAGATAGAGATATAAGGAGATATAGAGAGATGGGAGAGAGAGAGAGAGGTAAGTAAAGAAAGAAAAATAGAGATGGAGAGCGATCGATAAAAATAGGAAGAGATAGAGAGAGAAAGAGAGAGGGAGAGATAGATAAATGGGAAGAGAAAGACATAGATATAGAGATATATGGGAAGATAAACAAACAAATAGGTTGAGATATGAAGATAGATAGGGGTATAGGGAGGGAGCAAGAGATCAGGGAGAGATGGGGAGAGATAGAGAGAGGGAGGGAGAAAGGGAGAGAGATATGTAGAGGAGGGAGAGATAAAAGATGGGCAAGAGGGAGATATATGTAGAGAGGGGGAGAGAGAGGAGAGAAAGAGGGGAGGCTAATTTTTTAGTTTAAATTCTATAAAATATTCAATAAATAATAATATAAATATTATAAGAATTATATAATTTGTATTTTAAATTACACACACTATTTTTTTTTTGAAAAATATGTAATTTTTTAACCATTTTCCTATATATTTAGTATTAAGATTTTTACATCTTTTAACAATTCAATATATAATACAAATAAAATATAGTTAATAATTTAATTAACTAGCATACCTATATTAATAATATATGTAAAACACGCCGAGAGTTATCTTTATCAAGATGCCTATTGACTTGAAAAAATGCTTACATTTTCATGAATATGAATTTGGAAAGCAATCAATTTGATTTCATTATTGTTTGTGTCATTGTTTATCTCAATTCCCATATATAAGGGTACACATTGAAATTTGAAATCATACCAACTTGTCTATAACAACAATCAACCAAGAACAATAAATTTAAAAGCAGAAATGTTCATCAATCATTAGATTTAGTATTGATAGCATCAAAGAAGTATATCATGACAAAATGGCATTAACTAACTTAGATATATCCACTATTTTTTTTTTTCAAATGTTTGAATACATTGTTAACATTATATACATTCAAGCATTTGAATGTTATGAAACCTATAGCTTTGCAATTGAGTCTAATAAAGATTTTCTCTCAGATGAATAATCAAACTTTGTTGTTTTTATGACTGTGCATTTAATCCTTTGTTCATCATTATAAGTCTCTTTTTTCACTTGAAGTTTAAATTATCTGTTGAAAAGGACCTTTTGTATAATGTGTGAAAACTTAATATCATCTTGTTTTTCATGCTTCAAAATGTTTAATTCTTTTGTTGTTACACCCATAATTTCTTCTGCCACTTCTTCAAAAGTTGTAATCCAAGTGAATGAAGTATGGTCTTGCACTTTGCATTGAAGTATATATTTATAATCACATTCAGGGAAAGTTTTATCACATCTTCCACAATACCACTGACCATTTTCATTAGTGTTTACCTTCTTTTTGTAGTGCCTATCTCCAATTTTGAAGGGGCATGTTGTATAACAAAAAATTTCTACCTTAATGAAAGATAAGGTAGCTTTTATCACTATCCAATAAGGTTTACCAGAGTTGGCAAGGTCTCGATCCTGTATTTGTGAGATACTAGGGTTAGGAACAAACAGGGTTTAGGTTAGGGTTGGGGTTCAATAGGGCTAGAGTTTAAGTAGGGTTAGATTTCAATCAAGGCTAGAGTTTAATTAGGGTTAGGGTTAAGGTTAGGGTTTGGGCTAAATCAGGGTTAAGGTTCAATTAGGATAAATGTTCACTTAGGGTTATTGTTAGGCTTAAGATTAGGGTTAATAGTAAGGTTGGGATTTAGATTGGGGTAGGATACCAAAAAATTGTTAGAAAGATAAGATAACATAAAATTATAAATGAAGTTAATCATATTAATTTCATAGTTAAAAAGATAATTCTATGGATCTTTAAATATACATATATAATAATCTTTAAATCTTTATTTTAAAAAATATATATTATATTTTATAAACTTATACATTAAATTTTTTAATATTTAAGTTATACCAAAATATAAGATGTTCAATATTGATTATTATTTTTAAATTATAATATTGATTAAAGATATATAATTATATTTATAAGATTTAAATTCAATAATGAACTTAGAAAATATTAAATCAATCAAAATTGTTTCTATTATCCAAAATACTATATAAGTAAATTATAAACTATTATAATATAATATTTAAATTTTCTATTTCAAATGTTAAATAATTCTAATGTTAATTTTTATAATTAAAACTTACCTTTAATGATGTTAGTAAGTTTTTAATTAAAATTAGTTTTTCAAGCTTATTAACATACCTAGATATATTCACCAAAATCTATTATCTATTATTGATTATGTAATTTTGTATGTATAATATATTTTTTAAAAATAAAAATATTTTTTAAAATATATATATATTTAAAAAATTAAACAATATATTTTTTAAATTAGAAATATATTAGAAATATTTTGAATGTATTCAACTATCAAAATATGATTTTTTTTTAATATACCATTAAAATCACTAATAAAAAATATTAAAGAGTTTATATATATTTGTTTAATATATTAAAAAAATATTTTATAAATAATTTATAAAATATTTTTTAAATATATTATACAAAACATATATAAAAGTTTAATTGTTGTATGTGGGCTCGAAAATAAAAAATGTTAGTGTTACAAACTAGGTTATTTTCTGCATGGAAGGCAAGCTGCTGGCAGGCCATGGATGGGCATACCATTTTGTATGCTGCATAGCCTACTCCTAACATGACTAGTTGCCCTAATTTCTCCGCTTTTGCCGATTTTTAATGAATTTCCCCCCAGCCTTGTCAAATATTTCATTTTAAATTATTTGCTTTGGAAGCAATGAAACATTTAAAATATATCACACAAAAATTTTCTCAGGCCCCAGCTTGTACAGTCCACGTGGCACCCACCCATGATTTCACAATCAAACAAAGCACCATCGTGGGATGGTGGGGAACAACTCAGATCAAAGGACAGTTGATGAACAGTCGCGCAAATTTGATCCCCAAGATGAGACACGTGTCACCCACCCGCAATATCGCTATCCTACAATTCCCAATCATGGGATGGCAGGCAACCGTTGATCTTGAAGGCATTTTGATCGACGGTCAAATATTTCATTTTAAATGTTTTGCTTTGGAAGAAATGAAACATTTAAAATATATCGCACAAAAATTTCCTCGGGCCCCACCTTGTACAGTCCACGTGGCACTCGCCCGTGATTTCGCATTCAACCAAAGCACCATCATGGGATGGCGGGGAACAGCTCAGATCAAAGGACAATTGATGAATAGTCATGAAAATTTGATCCCCCAGATGGGACACATGTCACCAACCCGCGATATCGCCATCCTACAATTCCTGATCATGGGATGGCGGGCAACTGTTGATCTTGAAGGAATTTTGATTGACGACGGCGCGAATTTCATCCTTTTGAAAAATAAAACATTCATTAAAGGAAAAGGGGACATTACTAGGTGGATGAAAACAACGACATAAGTTTTTTTAAAACCGTTCAGCATAGGGCCAACTAGGACTTAGGAAAATAAAACCCGCAAAGGAAACAAAATATTAAGACCAAAGGAACCAGGCCTAGATAGAACAATGGGGCATAAGATGTTTTTAAAACCCTTCAAAAAAGGTAATAGCGAAATAGATCCCGGCCAAGGCATTAGGTAAACACAAGGGTTTAAGATGAAGACAAAGCTAAAACCCTACCCCTAAGAAATTTTCCAACACCATGAAAGACCAGTGACATAAGGCAGGGCATGAGTGAAACATTAGGAACAAAATTTAAAGTTCCATCAGTACAAGCATTGGATAATTTTATATTAATAGTTTGTCCTATCACAAATATAAAAGGTGAGCACAATAAATAACATGTATTTTCCCATTAAATGTGAAGGATTTTCAAAAAGTTTTAGTGTTCAACTATTGGTCCATTTTTGTTCAATATAAGTTGTATTTTAAATCATTATGTGTTGTTTTTATAACAACAAATAGATTTTTTGTGTTCAACTATTAGTTCATATGTGTTGAATATAAAAGGTAGAGATATCAAAGATTTATGGTTATCAATAAGTATTTGGTCCACTTAGGTTGTATATTAATTTTAATTTAAATAAAAATATCATATTCTACAAGCAACAAATGATATTTTTTTGGTTCAACTATTGGGGTTCCATGATTAAGTTTTGGTTGAACCTTTAAAAAGTAAAATTTTAGACACTTCTCAAAAGATCTACCAATCTGGCGAGTTGCATGATGAGTCGCACCTCCAAACATTAGTTATAGATAAATAAGAGACCAGTCTACATTTTTAAAAAAAAATGAAGGTTCTATGATATTCTAGTCAATTGCTACATGCTGAGAAAGTTAGCCTGCACGACTACTAGGCCCTCTCCCCTAGAGGAATAAGGGGACATCACTAGGTCGATGACAAACAATGACAAGTTTTTTTAACGAGGGAACACAGAACCAACAAAAGACTTAGGAAAAATAAAGTTAGGCAAAGGAAATAAAACAATAAAACAAAAGGGGGCCCAGCCTAGACATACGAAGCGATGGGGCTTAAATCGTTTTAAAGCCTTCCCAAAAAGTAATGGCCAAATAGATCCCATCCAAGGTGTAAGATGAACACTAGGGTTTTACATGAAGATGAAGGTAAAACCCCATCCTTAGGCTTTTCCCAAACACTATAGATGACCAGAGACACAAGGCAGGATAAAATAGAACACATAGAACAAAACTTTGAAGTTCCATCACTACCCATAACCCTAAATGTTTAACCCTCTACCCTCTATGTTTAACCCTCTACCCCTTATCTCTCTCCCACTCCCTCCCTCTTTCCCTCTCTCCCTCAAGTCTCACCCTCCTACCCCCTCTCCCTCTCTCAGGTCTCTCTCTCACTCCTCCTCTTATCTCCTCCCTCCACCTTAACCCTCTACCTTCTACCCTTTACCTTAACCCTCTACTCTCTATCTCTCTCCTCCTCCCTCTCTCTCAGCTGAATCCCTCTATCTCTCCCTCTACCCCATAACTAAGCCATAGCCCTTAACATAACCCATAAACCCTCTACCCTCTACCCTCACCCTTAACCCTGTCTCCTCCTACCCCCTCTCCTCTCTTGGGTCTCTCTCTCCTCCTCATTCCCTCTATCTATCTCCCTTAACCTAAACCACCAAACCCTAAACCCTTAACCCTTAAACCCTCTACCTCTACATAACCCTCCTTCGCTGTCTCTCTCCCACTCCCTCCCCTCTCTCTCAGAGTCCTGCCCTCCCTAACCCCTCATCCCTAAGCCTAAGCCTAAACCCTTAACCCTTGAACCCTCTACCCTCTACCCTTAACCCTCCTTCCTTTTATCTCTCTCCCTTCCTCCTCTCTCTTTCTCCTATGATGCTCCTCCTACCCCTCATCCTAAACCTAAACCTAAACCTAAACCCTTAAACCTCTACCCTCTACCCTTAACCCTCCCATCCTTTATCTCTCTCCCACTCCCTCCCTCTCTCTCTCTCTCAAGTCTCTCCCTCCTAACCCATCATCCCTAAACCCTAAACCCTTAACCCTTAAACCCTCTACCCTCTACCCTTAACCCTCCCTTCCTTTATCTCTCTCCCTCTCTCAAGCATCTCCCTCCTACTCCCTCATCCTTAAACCCTAAACCCTAAACCCTTAACCCTTAACCCCTCTACCCTCTACCCTTAACCCTCCCTCCCTTTATCTCTCTCCCAATCCCTCCCTCTCTCTCAGTCTCTCCCTCACACCCCTCTCCCTCTCTTGGGTCTCTCTCTCACTCACTCACTCACTCATCCTATCTCCCTTAACCTAAACCCTTAGCCCTTAAACCCTCTACCATCTACCCTTAACCTCCTTCCTTTATCTCTCTCCCACTCCCTCTCTCTCTCTCTCAAGTCTCTCCCTCCTACCCCCCTCATCCCTAAACCCTTAACCTGGCAAACCCTCTACCCTCTACCCTTAGCCCTCCCTTCCTTTATCTCTCTCCCACTCCCTCCCTCTCTCTCTCTCTCTCTCGTCTCTCCCTCCTATCCCCTCATCCCTAAACCCTCAACCATAAACCCATAAAACCTAAACCCTTAAACCTTCTATCCTCTACCTTCAACACTCTTCCCCTCTCCCTTCCCCCTCCTAATTCTCTCTCTCTCTCTCTACCTCTCCCTTCCCCGTCCTAATTCTTTCTATATATATATATATATATATATATATATATATATATATATATATATATACTATATATATATATATATATATATATATACTCTCTCCCTTTCCCCTCTCTCTCATTTTCCATTTCCTTTGCCCCTCTCTCTATCTCTCTCTCTCTCCCTTCCCCTCTAATTATCTCTCTCCCTCTCTCTCTCTCTCCCCTCTCTCTCTTGCCCACCCCTGAGCCTCCTAATTACTCTTGGGTATATGTGTGCAAAATCAGATATCCAATTAATAGCACCAAATATTACATTTTAAAATGTTTTTCAAATTAGATATTAGACACAAATTGGATATCCAAAACAAATTAGATATCTGATTTGTAGTACTTTGGCTTGGGTATTGCTATGTAGCAATGTACTGACAGCCAACCCAAAAAAAAAAAGTCAACTCGGGATTTTTGCATTTTTTGGCGAGTTCAAAACGCTACTTTTTTCATGTTGCCACTTTTGGGCCCATCATGATCCTACACATACCTAGGTCTAAATCAGGTAGTTGTTATTGATAAGGTGGATCACTCCTTTCTTCGAAGGCCATACACTTATGATTGGGTCAAGTGTTCTTTTCTTTAGAAAATTCCTATTTCCTTTTTGATAGGTTAATGATGATTTGATTAGATGGGTTATGAAGCACTTATTTCAAACAAATATCTTTATGAAAGAAGTATATTGGCATGAAATTAAATATGATTTGTATTCCAATGTAAAAACTACAAACAATGGAAACAATTCTTTCAACACATAAACTATTATGTAGTAGTCAGTTAAAATGAAAAAGCTTACTCTATATTAGTTAGGATACACAATTAAGAAAATGATCTAAAGTTACTTATTTATCCTAGAGGAACTAAGTATATAGTATACAAAGAAAACCAACAAACCCACAACTACCCCTATTTTGAAGGAGTTTAGTTTTCTCCCCTTCCTGATCTCGCTAATATTGTCTAATTATTTTAAAGAGAAGAAGGGTCATAACACAACTTTATTCAACCCAGTAAATAGCTTGGTTAATGAAACTTGACAAAAGCAACAAAACAATAGCTACATTTGGCATTTCATGTTGAATGAAGAGTGGTGACAATAATCTACTTATGGTTTAATAAAGCACTATTTTTATAAGAAGGCTTGACATTAGAAATGATGAGGGTGCAACCCGAGACTTAGAAAATAACCCACAAACAAGAGAATAATTTTATTATTCAGAAAATGGAGCTTCTTACATGTAGAGGATCTCAAATCCCCAAGTTCTACAACACATGCAAGTTACAGAAAGCTACAGAATAACCTTTTTCGCAATATGCGAGCTTGTCCCCAAAAAGTTACCCAAAAATTAGAAACCAGCCCATAAATAGAGCTCCTCTTTAGTTTGGAACCAAAAAAACATTCAAATTTTAGTTTAGGCGGTTTGGCGCCAAAAATTTACAATATGAAGTTCAAATTTCAAAAGAGCATTTGCAATTGTATCTTCTAGAAAGTGAGCCAACTTCCTGGGGCCATAACTTTTGATCTGGGACTCCAATTTGTGAGCCGTTTAAACCATTGGAAAGGTCACAAAGTCAATAATGCACTTGAAATTGGCTATGCCGATTTTTGCAAGTTTTAGGGCTGATCCAGGAACTCTAAGTTCCTCAAATCTAACTCAAAAGATTTTCAAGTGCAAATCTAGAAAACTAAAGCTGCAATATCTTTCCACCCGGGAATAGAAAATAAAAATTATAAATTGGGAATTTCATTATGACGAAAAGGGTATCCAAAAATATAAAACATCTAAAAACTAAGAAACTTGAAATTTAACTATTTTTGGGTGATGCAAGATTGCCCTTACACCACTGGATGCTCCTGCATCAGACACCCAGGGTAATTTGAGAAGTGACTCCATCACGTCTCAGATGGTGGAGGAAAAACCCAAATGGTCAACCTCTTCCTTAGGCAACTAGGATGAATCTTCAATAGGCCTTCCTTTCCATTTGACCAAATATTCTTCATACTGCCTATTCCTGGTACTCCTTCCCACGCGACTATCTAGGATTTCTTCAATCTCCTCCTTTTCTAAAGTAGGTGTTGGAATCCCACACTGTTCCATCATTGGTACTTCCTCTATGCCACCTTCATGATACTTTGTCAAATCTAAAATGTTGAACACAGGGGAAATGTTGAATCCATCTGGCAACTCTACCTCATATGCATTCCCTAAATCATGGCTCTTCAAAATTTTACAGGGACCGAGCTTCTTCATCTTCAATTTGTTATATGTTCCCACTAGAAACCTTTCTTTCCTCAAGTGGACCATCACTTCATCACCAATCTGAAACTCCTTATACCTCTTCTTCTGATCTACCTTAGTATTATACTGCATATTCATCTTGTTAATATGTTCTCTTACCTTCTCATGTATATCCTTGATGTGTTCTGCAAAATCTTCGGCTTCAACACTTATTTTCTTCTCTTGGTCCATCTACCTCCAATTTTGGAGCTGATAGGGTACCTCACTTTACAATCTAGAATGGTGATCTACATTATACATTGGCCAAATTGTTACATAAAGCGTAAATTCTGCTTGGGGGTAAGATCAAGTCCCCATCCCTTAGGTTTATCTCCTACAAACATCTTAGTAGGTTACCCGGACTCCTTTTGCAAACTAACCTCTGTCTACATGTTTGTGGATGGTGTGCAGAACTGAACTTCAACTCTGTCTTCAACTTCTTCCACAAGATCCTCCAAAAGTGCCCCACAAATTTGGTGTCACGATCTGAAACAATACTCTTTGGCAAACCATGTAGCCTCACCACCTCTTTGAAGAACAAGTCAGCAATGTGGACTGCATCATGGGTCTTCTGACATGGAATGAAATGTTCCATCTTTGAAAACCTATCAACCACCACAAAGATTAAATCATTCCCTCATTGTGTCCTTGGAAAACCAAGAACAAAGTCCATACTTATATCCTCCCATGGCCTCTTTGGTACAGGTAAGGGCTGATATAAGCCTATATTCTAGCTCTTTATGTCGACATACCTTGATGCTTTGGCCTGAAACTTCTTCATGTTAGCTGACAGCTAAAGACCAATAATAATAATGCTCACTAATAATGGAAATGGTCTTATCTCGACCAAAATGTCCTACCATTCCTCCACTATGCTTCTCTTTTATCAGGTTCTCTCTCATGGAACTCCTCAGGATACATAATTGACATCCCTTAAATAACATTCCATCCTGGATTATGAAATCCAGCCACGTTGTCCTTTCTACTGTGACAAGTTCCTTGCAAGCTTTCCAAGCCTCTGTGAAATTAGGATCTTCTGTGTACAGTGTCTTAAGTTCATTGAACCCAACCACTTCAATCTGCATCTTTGTCATCAATGTATGCCTCCTACTTAAGGCATCTACAACCCTATTTGACTTCCCACTTCTATGTTTCAAAACAAAGGTATAACTCTGCAAAAACTCTACCCATTTCATATGCTTTTGATTTAATTTTCCCTCACTATTTAGGTACTACAAGGCATGATGATCAGTATATAAAACAAATTCCTTCAGAAACAAATAATGTCTCCATTTCAACTTTACAATGCTTGAACTATTGCATAAAATTCTTGATCATATAGAATACTTTCTCTTGGCATCATTTAACTTTTCCTTTGAAATAGGCAATGGGCTTACCTTCTTGGCTCAACCGCTGCTCCAATCGCACAACCACATCCACAATCCACCTCAAACACCTTGTTTAAAATTTGGGAGGGCTAGAATAGGTTGCTCTATTACCTTCTGCTTCAATAGTTCAAAACTCTTTTCCGCTCGAGTGCTCCACTTGAATTCTTTTCTATCCCCTCTCATTGTTTCAGTCAGGGGTCCACAAATACTACTGAAGTTTCTAATGAACTTTCTATAAAACTAGCCAAACCATGGAAAGATCTCACCTCAGTAGTAGTTCTTGGGGTAGGCCATTCGGAGAATAGGCACTTCGCTTTCTGCAGGTTAAATCTTGAGGACCTGGCTGAGGACAACAAACCCCAAGTACACTAACTCCTCTTACAAAACTGCACTTCTTCACAGAATTAATCAGCAGGTTTCTCTTCTCTTAACTACTAAAGGCTCTCTGAATATGCATCAGATGCTCATTCAACATCTTCTTGAAAATCAAAATATCATCTAAATACACAATAACAAAACTTTCTAAAAATTCTTTTAGTACCTCATTCATGAGCCGCATGACTGTGCTCGGTGCATTGGTTAGCCCCAAAGGCATGACTAACCACTCGTACAGGCCCTCTTTTGGTCTTGAGGGCCAGTCTTTTTGTTTAGTATACCGGAATCTGGTCGGTATCACTTCTTGGGATCGATAACAGAACCATCCGAAAAGATAAAATTCCGGATGTCAGCACTTGGTAGAAATCACGTACTTGATTGTTATCTTGTTTATGGCTTGGGAATCACGTACACATCCTCCACTCCCCATCCTTCTTTGGTGCTAGTACTATAGGTACTGCACATGAACTCAAACTCTCCCGTATCAAACCCTTTCTAAAAAACTCTTGAACTTGTCTGTTCAACTCCTCATTTTCTGCTGGAGTCATTCTATGAGCTGCCTTATTTGAATGCTTGGCTCAAGAATCAAGTCAATATGATGATTAGATCTCTTCCTTATTGATGAAGTAAACCCTCAAATTACATTATCGGAAACAATATCACGGAAACTCATCCAACATCCCGAAACTTCTTTTGGAACCTTCTCACTATCCTCCTTACTCACTCTAGGTATCAATGCATAACACACACACTCATGCTTCATACCTTCTAAAATTTTTCTTCCATTTACATAACAAATTATAGCACTACTGCATGCCTTTTCTTTGGGCTGCTTCAGGGGTTTCAACTTGTGATGAACCCCATCCTTTTTCAAGGAATAAGTGTTGGCATGGCCATCATGTATAGCTCACCTATCAAACTGCCATGGCCTCCACAACAACATGTGACATGCATCCATGGGGATGATATCAGAAAGTACCTCATCATGGTAGCTCCTGATCCTGAAATTTACTAAGCATTGATCATTGACCACAACTTTGGTCTTTCTACAACCAGGCAATCTGATATAGATGTGGGTGTCTTTCCCTCTTCAACTTCAACTTTGTGACCATCTCTTCTGACACCAGGTTATCGGTGCTCCCACCATCAATAATGACATCACAACATTTTCCTTCACACTTGCACCTTGTACAAAATAGATTATTCTTCTGTTCTGGTTCCTTTTCCTTAGTCACCCAGGCTCTCCTAGTCACTAGGGCTTCTCCCCTTTTAGCATCATCTGAATGTTTAAATTGGACCTCCTCATCTGCATGTGCAACCCTTCCATGACCTTCTGTCCTTTTGTCTACCCTTCCTTGGTGTTGTGAACATTCATAGGCTTGATGCCCTTCTTCACCACACTAGAAATACGTTCCTTTGAAACCACCTCTTCCAGATCCTTGTCCATATCTCCCTCATCCTCTACCTCTTTGATCACCACTATTTTGATCACGAGGGTGGTAGAAGTTGTCATTCCTTTGGCTTCGGCTAGTACCCACATCTTCACTTTTCTTTTTATCATCATTTCGGCTCCCTGAAGGTCTTCCATTGCCCCTTCCACTTTGACCTCCTCATCTTTTTTTCTTGCCATCAAATCTTTTGTTCAGCTTCTCTTCCACCTTTACAGCAAACTAATACACATCCTCAATGGTGGTCATTCTGACTAGGCTTAACTCCTCCTGAATGGTCGGTTGTAACCCATTAAGATATCGGGCTACCTTCTCCTTATTGGCCTCTATGTGGCCCATTCTAATGATTATCTTGTGAAAATATTACGATTATATTCTTTCCAGTTGCTTCCTTGCTTCAACCCTTGCAATTTCTTCAACAGATCTAACTCGTAGTCCACTGGTATGAACTGCTTCTTCAGTTTCTCTACCATGTGATCCCATCTGGTGATATTTCCTTTTCCTCTTCGATTTCTTTCCAACTGAACCTCTTTCCACCAAATACTGGCATGGCCCTTCAGCTTCATTTTCACAAACTTAACCTGATCTGGATCCTCTATTTCCTCATACTCAAAATACTCTTCTAGCTCGTTGATCCAGTCGATCAACTCTTTCGGGTTTAGACTTCCAGAATAACTGGGGACTTCTGCTCTAAGTCTTTTCTTGATCTTCGTAATGGCCCTTATTAGCTGCATTTGGTCTTAATCAATTGCTTCTTCTTCCTCTTCTACATTTGAACCTTCTTCCTCTCCTTCATCCTCACTTTCCTCCCTTAGGTTTAACCATCTTCTCAACTGCTCTTGTAATGCATCAATCTATCTTTGGAGGGCTGCCAGTGCATCTCTTCCACCAGCATTTCTACCGCCTCGACCACCTCTGGTATCACCATGCCTACTAGGCATCACTCTTGGAGGCATCTTCCTTGACCTTGACCCACAACCACAGTCCTGGTGTGAACTGCCTCACGATTGGCGATTTGTCCACATGCTCAAGAAAACCTGGCTCTGATACCACTTGATGAGGGCGCAGCCTGAGACTTAGAAAATAACCCATAAACAAGAGAATAATTTTATTATTTAGAGAATGGAGCTTCTTACATATAGAGGATCTCAAATCTTCAAGTTTTACAACACATGCAAGTTACAGAAAGCTACAGAATAACCTTTTCACAATATGTGAGCTTGTCCCCAAAAAGTTACCCAAAAATTAGAAACCTGCCCATAAATAGAGATTTTTTTTTTTTTGGAGCCAAAACAACATTAAAATTTTAGTTTAGGCAGTTTGGCACCAAA
This sequence comes from Sequoia sempervirens, assembly GCA_007258455.2. Lineage (NCBI taxonomy): Eukaryota > Viridiplantae > Streptophyta > Pinopsida > Cupressales > Cupressaceae > Sequoia > Sequoia sempervirens. The sequence continues at coordinate 23,696 of VDFB02155717.1, forward strand.
ATTTACAACATGAAGTTCAAATTTCAAAAGAGCATTTGCAATTGTATCTTCTAGAAAGTTAAGCCAACTTCACGGGGCCATAACTTTGATCCAGGGACTCACGATTCGCGAACCGTTTAAACCATTGGAAAGGTCACGAAGTCAATAACATGCTAAAAATTGGCTAAACTAATTTTATCAAGTTTCAGGGCCGATCCAGGAAATCTAAGTGCCTCAAATCTAACTCGAAAGATTTTCAGGTGCAAATATGGAAAACTAAAACTGCAATATCTTTCTACCCAGGAATAGAAAATAAAAACCGTAAATTGAGAATTTTATTTTGATGAAAAGGGTATCCAAAAATGTAAAAACATCTAAAAACTGAGGATCTTGAAATTTAACTATTTTTGGGTGATGCAAGATTGCCCTTACACCACTGGATGCTCTTGCATCAAGAAAGATAAGTGTTACTTATAGTTTAATAAAACACTATTATAGTTTTAGCAACATATACTATTGTATGCTTGCATGGCTTCTTAGTTAATAAATGGGGAGAGAAAGAGAGAGAAATAGAGATATATGGGAAGAGAAAGAGAGATGGAGATATATGGGAAGAGAAAGGAAGAGAGGTGGAGATAGAAAGTTGATGGATAGGGGGAATAGGGAGGGAGAGATGATGAGAGATAGAGAGTGGGAGATAGAGAGGGGGAGGGAGAGAAATGGATATAGATAGAAAGAGATAGAGAGAGGAATGAGAGGGAGATAAAAAGAGAAATAGAGATAGAAATATAGAGTAGGAGAGATGGAGGGAGAGATGGAGTGAATTAGAGAGAAAGGGGGGAGAGGGAGAGATAGCTCATTAATAGATAGAGGGGGGAAGAGGCGGGAGTGACATAGATAGTGGGAGATATAGAGATATAGAGAGCGACAGGGAGATATATATCAATCACCCCCCCTATATCTCTATCTATTCATCCTTATCTCTCTACCCCTCTCTATCTCTTTGTCTCCCTTTCTATTTGTATGTTTGTCATTATCTCCCTCTCTCTCTATATTTTCTTCCCTATATTTATCTTTGTCTCCTTAAGTGTGCAATGGGTACATTGAAGAGGTCTTAAAGGAGAATTATCATATCTTTAGTCAAATGGCATACTACCTTGAGCATAACTCCCCAAGGACACATTCCATCCTTGGATTGTTGAAATGAAACAACCAATCAAAATTTAGTTTCTCTCTCTCATATTAATATATATTACTATTATAATTAAATATTTATTATATTAATTATATTTTGTGCAAAAATATACTTATTATTGGTATTAATTATAATAATTTATCATCCATTTCCAATAATTTTGTTAAAGAATATAATATATAATTATAATAAGTTGAATAATTATATTATTTATTATGTAAAATATAGCTAATATATACTTAACTATAACAGAATATTAAAACCTAGCTAAATGGTAAAGATTTTGAACTTAATTAACATACTATAAAAGCTAACAAAATCAGGTTGTAGCTCATCAAATTGGAGAAGTGAAAGGTCAATGTCAGTGCCGAGGAAGAGTTTGGAGTAGTGAAAACAAGGTCAATGCTAGCGTCGAAGAAGAGTTTATAGTTAAAACAAGGTCAATACCAGTGCCAACGAAGATTTTGGGTGAAAAGCAAAGTCAATATCAGTGCGAGGGAGAGAGTTTGGAGGAGGTAGAAAACAAGCGTCAATCACAATGAGAAGAGTTTGGAGTTAAAAACAAAGGTCAATACCATCATCAACGAGTTTGGAGGAGTGAAAAGCAAGGTCAATATCAGCGTCAAGGAAGAGTTTGGAGGAGTGAAAACAAGGTCAATACCAGCGCTGAGGATGAGGTTGAGGGCACTCAGGGAAAATCAATGACCGAGGGGTAATGAGTACTATAAGTTTGGCACCCCCATTCTCTTTAACCTTCAAATTTCATGCCTAGTTTCCAAATATCTTCTCATACATTGGAACCCCCATTCTCGTAAAATGGTATAAGATAAGACAATAAAAATAAAATAGCTTATACAGAACATATCCACCCACAATCCCATTCAAGCATT
>VDFB02155718.1:0-17682 GCA_007258455.2 Sequoia sempervirens
TTTTTGGTTGATTAAAAATGTGGTTTTTTTACTTGAACAAAGTAAAATGTGCTTTAAAAAAGGCCCAGAAAATGTTCAACTTACCTTTACTTGTTGTCGATAGCAACGAAAGTTGAAAGGTCTTCACCTATTGAAGAATCTCTGAGATAGAATACACAATTCAGAAAGACAAAATGAAGCTGATGAAATTGAGAGATATGCTTAAGCCAATATTCTATTCTCCCTAAAGACAAAGTAATTGAGAGTTTGGATTGAATGGGCAAGTCCCATCTTTTTCCTCACTAGAAACTACATTAAAAACAAAAGGATAAGCCAATGAAGCAACATAAAGAAGTTGCCTGCTCATAGAATTGCAGAAGTTAAAGAGGGAAGCTTAATAATGATGAAGATGAAAGGTTAACAACATCTGTAAGTTACTTCAAGACAATCCAATGGATTTCACCTCACTGTAAAATCTCTCTATGGGATCTTGAGATTGTTGATGGACAGCAAAAAATTGTTCGTTTTATTTTATTATAATGTATTAAAGTACTGTAATAATAAACATCAAATAGCTTTGCATATCGTTTGTTGTTATACCTTGCTAATTTGTGTATGATTGAATTCAATTGTTACAGTATTGATGGTTCCATTTTGTAAATAAAAAAGCAAAAATTAAAGGTAGTAGTTATGATTGGAGCTCAATAAGTTTGCTAACGAGTTTAGGATCTTTCGGTTTTTATTCATTTATATTGAAAACTCATCTTCATTTTGAAGATTTATATAGGTAATCTCTAAATATTAAGAGACTTCATTTGAATTATTTTTAGTTTTCAATATTTTAAAAAATTTCATTGAGTAGTCATAAGCCTTCGTTTCAAAACCACTACAGTTTTGGTCCAAATAGATATTTTATCTGTTGTAGTTTTTAACTCTTTTACTAGTTTTAGATCTGCTTCATAGTAATAAATTTAGAGATCAACTTTATTTTATACAACTTTCTTTCATATGATGCATACTCAAAGAGATATATGACAATTTGTTCTTACTTGAGCATGTGTTGAATTGACCATGTGGCATTTCAACCAAGTGCGGTGCATGAAAATTCACATTCTTGCAATAACATGCTACCAATCTTATTTTCTCACCTACAATTCCTCTCCAACACCTACTTTCACCTTTTTATAAAACCTATACCATTTTTTATGTACGTCCATTAACTTCTTTAACTATGTAGGAACAAAATACATAAAAAGACAACAAACTATGTGTTGTCTCATTTCATACTACCACATGGAATCATCAACTACACAATCACCACAAATGAAATAGATACAAATCTTTCATTCAATTTTCTTGCACCAAATATGTATTACAAATAATTTGTAAATTTTGCAAACAAGCTTGTATATATTTCAAACTACACTTCCTTACTTGTTTACTTTTATGTAGTATTCTATCGGTGTAACCCTTGCACCCCCTCTGGTGCAAGTGCTAGTATATATATAGAAGATGTGTTCTTGTATGTCATTATTCATGAAATATAGATCAATAAATTTGATTTAAAATTTATAGTTGAATCTTAACATTTATTCAATATATTACTTCGAATTGTTTTTCCATATTTCTTATTAATAAAAAATAAAGATTTCTTAAATGTGGCTAGAAGACTTACAACCATTAAGTGCTTACTAGCTAGAGGTTGATGTTTTGAATCATATGCTCATAGGGTTCTCCCTCACTTCATCTTCTAACCTAATTGGAATAACGAAGAATTATAACTAGTGTCCTTGTCTAACAAAAAAAAATCTAATTGTAGAAGCAACCATATTCCAAATGATCTTCCATTCCCTTCCTTTCAAAATAATATGTTATACTTTTAGATATGCCCAGTTTCATCATAGATGCCATTTATTTTCTATTTTCTTCAAGGATTTTTTGCCCTCTCTGCATAAGATGGTTGAAATCAAGGCAACACATACCTTTAGCAAGTTGAGGGTTGTAGTGAAAACAATGACAAAGGCTATAGAAATTCAAAGGCTTGTTGATCCCAAGTAGTACCGCTAGATGTATTTGGATGTAATTTAGTTCTATTATTTTAATTTTGACTATTTTTGGGCAGAAGTTCACAAAAATAGAATCACTTGTGCCAAAAAATATAAAAAATTACTCTATAACATATTTAAGTTCATTCATCAAATACTTAGCACTGTTGGAATATCTAATCCTACCCACCTACATTTAAACTCTAATTTCAAGTTTCTTTCATATCAAGATTTTGAAAAACATTATATTATTACTTGTAAATCTTCTCTTCTCCTACAAGGACTATATATATATATATATATCTGGTAACAAGTAGGACCAAAAATCAATGGGTGATCCTAGGTTCATATCCCAACTCATCCATGAAAAAGATTCAACATTAGCAAAGTTAGACCAAAGCTAGGAGCCCCTAGCATTTATACTGTGGCTCAAGTGTGGTGTTGAAGAATGAAGCATACCTAAATTATTTATCGATTGGTCACAAGTGGATTAATAACTCAATGGTAAAGAACCCAAGAAAAAAATCATTGGTCCTAGTGTTAATTCCTATCTCCAAGGAAATGCATATTCCTATCTTAATTGTAAAATCTTTATATAGACACGATCCAAAGGATGATGAAATATTAACCACCACAATGTCTTGAAGCATAATGATGTTGGGAAATTATATGGAGTGAGATAAATATTTTTTATGATTTGTATAGTTTGAACCTTTCACCATCTTATTCCATGATCCCTTTTTTTGAGGTTTTCATATTTTAGACCCAAGGATATATGCCATTTTTTTAGGAATGAATATGACCTTGCACCAAAGAATATCGTGGAATTATGCAACAATTTCTCTCCAAAAATTAGTGTCATGCAAAATGGCATGGGTTTTTTCTTACTTGCCTCTATGCTAGCATTATGAAGGATGATGGATTGATTAACTCGTGTGACTTTTTTTTGTTTAGCTATCCTCCCTCTAACATTAGAGATTACACTAATAGCCCTAGTTGGGTCTTCTTATGTTTTTAGAGCTTCCTTTGGAAAACTCTTTCTTCTCAAGGATTTTCAAGACATCACACAATGAAACATTATTTATCATTTTCTTCAATTAATTGATCATATTGACTGGTCCTAAAATTTGAGTTTTTGTGGCATACACAAGATTAGTTTGCTACTTGGCTTCTTAGCTACCTAACTTAGTACACCAATGGATTGTGTTGGATAGGTTTCTACCTTTGTACTCTAGAACTTATGTTTTGAGTAGTTGTATCTATTGCATCATAGGTTGAATATAGGCCTCTACTATTAGACTTTTCACCATCCTCCTTTTGGATCTTATTTAAGTAACCTGATTTTATTTTTGAGTTCTAGGAGCATTAGGTTCATTTGTAAATATTGCTTCTTCATCTTCTCCATAAGAATAATGCTTGCTTAGAGATGATTTTTTCCTCTTGTTCTAGAGACATGGATTTTATTTGGGCTATTGAAATGATATTATGTAATGCAGTAAAGATGATATGATAACTCATGCAATGCCACACTAATCCTTGCGATAACTTGCCTTTGATTGACAAATCTCTATTATAAATCCCCTCTCAGCCAAGCCTTGGAGGAATGTGCCTTATTGCAAGGAAAAAAACACATGCTTGGGTTTTCTACATAATTATTTTGCAAAGGGTCTAAGCCTCTTGTAGGATTAGGGGGAATCTATTGCAATGGAGTGGGTACATGTATGATTTGATTTATAGGTTGTGTAGAACTTTGTCTTTGGTTTTCTTAATTATGGAAGCTATTAGGAGCATCTAAGTGGATTGGTGATCAACATCAAAAATATTGTTGGTTTATTTTCTTCTTATTTTGGTGTGTTTAAGGTTTCAGTTGGTATCTTTCTATGTCAAAACAAAAAAAAGGAAGACCTTTCCTATGATTAAAATTGCAGTTTTGGAGGTTCCACTGAATCATCACGTTGAGGCTTCATAGGGTAGTTTTACGGAAACAATTGTTTCCGAGGTTCCATAAGAGCTGGTCAAAAACCATTTCAGGGGAAGATGTTTTGAAAGCACTTCGTCTAATTTACAAAAGGAATCGGTGCAAAATTTCTCACCATTTGGGAGAATTTAATGCCAGTAATTTATGTTGACAGGATAAAAAAAAAGTTTAAAAATTCACAATTCTTGCAAGCTGGAGCGAAATCGTTTTTCAGGAGACCATGGGACATCAATTCGAACCTACTCGCCAATTTTTGTCCGAATCGAAGAACTTTCAATTTTTCGCCTCGACACCCGACCTGTCAATTGACATAATCTTCTCCGAATTGATGGTAGAGTTTTATAAGCTAATGCAGAATCAGCCCCACATTCTTGATTTTACTTTTCTGATGAAGAATCAGACCCGCATTCCCGATTTCATTTAGTTTGTGCCAAATGGAGTTTCAAAAATAAATAAAATTTTTCCAATTGTTATTGGTGACCATTCAATTACCCCGTGAGGAACCATTGATCTTCCATTCTGAATGAAAGTTTATATGAAAGAAGAAAACAAAGGGATTTACAGGGGAGAGCCACAGGCGAGTGAAGAGGAGGATAACAGATTAAAGGGATGATAACAGATGATTGTGTGAGGATAAAGGGAGGATAACAGCATTTGATTAAAGCCAAAAGAAACATCTTTACATGAGGAAGGATAGGGGCAGCAAACAGAAATTGTGTAGGGGTCTTTCAAGTTGGAAAGCTAACGTGGCAAGTAGTATTAGTGGCAGAGAAGTGGAAGATAAATTTATATTAATAATTCATCTCACCTTGATATTGGCGTGAGAGCCAGTGCTGTCATAATTCAAATTAAGAGGATTAAGGCATGCTGATTTTGTCAGAGGTAACAGCCACCGTAGTGTGATAGAGTTTCAATAATAAACTTCTAATTTGTAATCAAGCTCCTGTGTATTGTATTTGATTTTGTTGAACCAGCAAATGGAATAAAGATGCCAAGGAAGTGGATTGAGCCATAATGTCCTATGTTAAAAATCATGAATAAAGGAGAAATTGTTTGTTGTAATCTTTGGGCAGAGTGTTGTCTGTTGTAATTGTGAATTTGTGCGAAAGTTTGATTTGTGACAGGGAAAGAGAAAGTACCTCTTACATTATTTTCTTGGAAAGTTGGTTGAGGATATGCCACCTATTACCTTTTAAGTTAATGATTTCATTCAAGAAATTATATAACAAATGTTTTGCATCATCCATTTTTAGATTCATCTTAGGAATGGGTAGTGGATTTTGATGATAGACATATATGGATGGTGGGACAATTTGTGCACTTGAAATTAAACGAATTGATTTTGGTTGTTTTTCAAGTGGTGAAAATGAAAATTGTGGAAACATGAACATAGGGGGTCTAGGAGGTAGCCTTTTGACATCATTAAGATTATTTTTCACTCTTATTATTATATCATAAGCAACAAGCAGACTTTGACCACTTAAAGATTCAATCATTATTGGTATGTTTGAATTGAATGCTCTCAAATAAAACACAAATGCCATTTTCATAAAAAAGTATGCAATTATAGGTATTATATCCAAAATCTTTTGGAACCTTGAGTTAAAATCAATAATAGCCTCGTATATCTAGTTTTCTTCATAGTGACTCCTTACTACAATAAGGAAGAACAATCCCCTTTTTCTTTAAATCTTTTAAATAAAGCATCTCCTAATTCATCCCATGAATTTATTGAGATAGGAGTGAATCATCAATACCAATCAAGCATCTTTGATTAACGTCAAATCCACATACTATTTAGATATAGAATGAAGTCTATAGCTATCTACAACATCCTAGAGGTGTTCTTTACGAGTCTTGAAATCTTCTCCAGTGAAATTATACAATATTTTCAAAGCTTTTTCAGGAATTTGGTCCCTTGTATTTGGAGCTGTCGATCCCACCAAGGGACTACATTATTCTAGGGGATGAAGTTAAAAAGAAACTTTGTAGAGTTCAGATGGCCTTTATTCATGGAAATTTATTAGTTTCATGGAATGCTAGATGGACTCTACTTAACTCCTATGGTAGGAGCTGCATGAGAGCTGACCTACACTCTTTGACCAATGGTGCAACAGAAAAACACCACCAGATCTAACAAATTCAAAATATTGTGCAAGCCTTTGATCTGCATCTTCAATCTATGGTTCCCTTTTATTATATTATTTACTGTAAAACTTCCACATGGCCAAAGACTGACTACATCCAGCTCAGTAACCATGAATCAAAAACATAATGAAGGAAACCTATCAGACTTGATAAAGTTGAAACATTGTGCATTGTTGATGCGTTGCCTTATGATTAATAAAATGTATTTTCACCATCCAAAAATCTGGCGCCTGCCATGTACAACTTGCATAAGACCTCGATCTCAACTTGCATCAACAGATTAGAACTGCTCTGAGGCTTCTCTTGAAAACATAGGCAATCATATATCAAAATTTATTATAAATATTATAAATTTATAAAGTCTTAATGGCATCAGGCAAATTCATCGCTCACTCTCATGACAAATTCACCACCATCAATTCATCGCCAGTCTTAACATATATGATGAATTGTTGGCGGTGAATTTTCCGATGGTGAATTGTTGGCAGTGAATTTTTCGATGGTGAATTGCTGGCAGTGAATTTTCCTAGAGTCAATCTTAACATATATGATGAATTAAAAAAAACATAATTCAATGCATTACAAAACTAAATTTTTGAAACAAAGTTTTACTAAACTTCTCCAACTAGAATCTTTCTAACGTGAGTTATCAATTGTAAAACCCTTTCTTGTTCTGGAAGTTTTTTCTTTACACTCTCCCTCTCCCTGCATTTCTTCATCCAAGTAAAAATGCTTGGAAATTTATCCTCAAACCCAATCTTAAAATCTCCAAGAATTTCATATGTATGAAACCAACATATTATTGGAGCAAATGCGATATCTACCATTCCAAAAGTGTTTCCTCCAAAATAATCTTTTCCATTAAGAGTTTCTTCTAATATCGCCAAACTTTCTATCAATTGCCGCTTTGCTTCTTCTTGTTCTTCTCCTTTACTTCGGAATATGAGACTTCCTGAAACAAAAACCTGAGAAAAAAATAATTAATAATAAATAAATACAAAAGAAATTCATATAATTTATAAAAGACAATGTTATAACACATTCCATTAAAAAGATCTCATAAATGTTCTGCACTGCATACCTTCTTTCCTATAAAATCTACCCAGAAACGAGCCATGGCTCGGTCATATTGATCAGATGGTAAGAAAGCCGAGCCGTATATTGCAGTATAATGGCGGACTCAGCCACAGGCCTGCCATTGTGAATAAGAACAGGTACCTTCTTATGCACAGGATTCATTTCCAGCAACAGGGGACTCTTAGACATCAAATCTTGTTCCACATATTCATATTTTATGCCCTTTTCTTCAAGCCCAATCAACACTCCGAGGGAAACGGGGCTGGCCCAGGCCCCAAGAATCTTAACCTCATCTTCACTTGCCATCTTCAGCTGTTTCTCCTTCGATCTTGAGTGAATTTTCTTTGCCGGAAAAGAACAATCTTTGCTGTAGTTATATTAGCTCTTTCTGGTGACAAGGAAAACTTGGTCAATACACTTAGTTGCTTGCTTTGTTCACAAGCATACAAATTTGTCAAAGTACTTGACTCAAAACATTTAAAATTGTGTAAAATGAAAATATCTAGACTATTAAATATCTTGGAAACATTTTTAAGATAGAAGTATATATATTTTATAATAATTTTTTTTGTTATTATACACAAGTTAAAATATTAAAATAAAATAGAATTAGTTATAAGTGACAATTTTAAGAAGTATAGATAGAGGATTATTATATCAAGAGATTATCTATTGGGGATGCTTAATAGTCATTTAAGGTATTATTCTATTAATCTTTCAAGATTACGATGATAATACTTCTCTATCTTGATGGTGAATATATAATTATTATCTCTAAACTTTCAGATTTGAAAAGGAATAACAACTCTATAAAGAAATTTTAAAGTCTAGTAATATAAGTAGGCTATATAAGGTTGTATCTCCAAAAATAGTAACTCCCCAAGAGATCAAATTTGGATGAAATGGAGAAAATATGATGTGAATCTATTTCTAAAATTATTGAGCACAAGGACAAGTCCAAATGGTATGGTTGAGGATGTACATTCAATGATAGGATAAACACTTGGGATGGGCTTTACTTGGGTGAACTATCCTTTCACTTAAAACCAATCCTTGACAATACAAGCACCAAATAAAATGTGCAGTCATGTGGTGAAGTCTTGCCACCAATTGTTTGGAAGTTTGGAGAGCCAAGTGTAATGAGAGGATTAATGACCTAACACTAATTCAACTGATTAAGAGAAAGAGAAAAGGGACTAAGATGACTAACAAATAATTCATAAAGATGGTACCATAATTCTATCATCAATATTTCCACCAAGCTATAGGAGGCTAAAACACCAATTTATGAAGCATAATATCATGGATAAGATCCTGCATGTGAAGAATGGAAGGAAAATATGAATAAATTAGGTGAAACTTTTATTTCGAAGTAGGCCATGAGGTATAATCTCTAGAAGAGACACGATCCCTAAGAGTGCATAAGCCCTTAAGATATAGTCTAAGAACTTTAATCCTAGAAGTCTCTTCTAGAGGAAAATTAGAAGTGTTGATGATTAGGGGATCACCAGAAATGTACTAGTCATTAAAGGAAGACCTATTTATGAATCTATCACCAAACCACCTAACAAAATGTTTCATAGTTTCAAATAATTTCCAAAAGATTTAGAAAACAAATGAACCTTGAATCTTGATGAACACATAGGTGAGAAGAAAAGGCCAATATCCTTTCAACAATACTTGCCATAATATGCACCAAGTTTAATGCAGTACCTAAGAAGAATCTTCCTAGCCTCTAAGTCTTCAACATTTTGGATAATATATTTAGCACAAAGTATGATAGTTTGCCTATGCATATCAATATTTTTTATGCCACTTCTATCTTTGTGGAGATAATAAAGTTTTTTCACAATACTAAAATACCATGTGAGATTGTTTTCCATTAGTCCAAAGGAAATCTATCATGTGCTTCACCATCCTATCATAGGTGGTTTGGTAATTTTGACCAAACCTAAGCAATTTTGAGCATGTTCATTTTTGGAAATTTTCATTTTGGGATAAAAGTTCTACTCTCTTATGTTCTTTCACCCCCAAGTGACCCCTCTTTATTAATTTTTTCATGTAGTGATAACTAATGGGTTGAATCCCCAAAATTAATATGTTACAAGATGCACTCCTTCTAGATTATTGACTGAATTTCATCTAAAGTTAAGGGTTATTACAATTAAGAGGTACCAAAATATGTATCTGTTGCAATCCCAATATGATATTGATTCCCTCAAAAGAGAGAGCATACATATAATTGGTAAGATAATAGTGCCCGATGGTGAATTTAACATTCTAACATTTTCCACCATAAGACGTATATGGTATTATTTTCCTAATTGTTTTTCCTCTAAAGTAATAACTTATTGTGTGCATGCATTTTGGGGTTTTCCAAATAATCAAAATGTCATGCAATGTATTTCTTTAATACTAAGGGGAATGTGGATTATTTTATTAATTTGTTATAGGTAGGTATAGGAGATTGTGAAGAATGGATAGAAGGGGAGTGGGGTGTTTATAAGTGGTGTTCTAAATCATTTAAAAATATCTTTGTTAATTTCATTCATTATATAATCTTCCTAAGTTCATGAAGCCATCTTTTGGATACACCACATAATATTGTTTGTGTTGGACTCAAGGAACACTAAGAGGGGGGGGGGGTGAATCAGTGTTCAACAATATTTAAATTTCAATCCAAATGCTAAACCATTCACAACATTTAAACAAAAGCAAAGATGCAAGCACATGAAGAAAACAATAAAAACACCATAACACCAAGATTTTTATGTGGAAACCCTCTTATGGGAAAACCACGGTGGAGATTAATCAACAATTTATACTCTATTAAAAATATGAAAAAAAGGGGAATGCACTTGCATTTAGGCACACTACCTAGAGCTCACTACTCAAAATAAATAAGGCTCACTGCCATACAAAATGTTTGGATTACAAAAAAAGGTTTAACTAAGAAACTAACATTTGCAAATGCCTGGTATCAGTTCCGGTTAAGCTCATATAACAAATTATGAACCTTCTGTTTGATTCTGCACTCTGCTCTGATCTACCTTAATTCACTTTCACAATAGTCCTTTTCTTCACAAGTAAAATTCACTCAACCGATCTTCTGAGATTTGCACATGCATCTGTTCTGCTCTATACACACACTCATACATCAAAATGAATTACATGAACTTGCAAATATATCCGCTATTAAGGATTTCAATCGCTTCAAGTCAGCTTTAGCAAAACATGAAATATTCTCTATTGGTCGACTCAAATCAAAAATTATATTTAATGCATACCCATCAAAGTCGGCTAATGCATATCTAGGACCCAAAACAAAATGTCCAACATAAGAAATAATTAAACAATTACTCCTTATACATCCGCAACATGCTACATTCACCAAGTCAGCCACCATGAGCAAATAAACAAAAAAATCATCATGCTGGATCTCCTAACTCGTACACGGATTAATGTGACACCACAAAACTTAAAATTAAGATAACATAGATGCTTAACAATCTATCCCCAAGATCCACAACTCAAAATGATGATCCGATGAGGCATACAGATCGACATACTAACCAGATACCCTATTCTTCATTCTTTCTGCTTATCTTTGTATTTCCCAACTACATGAGGCCAACAAAGACAATAGTTGTAGATGTTATTTGCTAAGTTAATGCATTGTCTCAACACATTCATTTTCCTTTTTAGTTTGGCAAAAGATAACATGAACCGCTCCTTCAAATGTAGAATTATTTCTTCCTCTTTCATGTCTTGGGACTTAGAGGCCATAGCTTCCTTGATACATTCAATCATCTCTTCAAGAAGCACATTCTGTACACTTTCCAATCCAATGTTATTGTGCACAAAATAACTGCTTAGAGTGATCTCAATTAGGTCTAGCTCATATGAGGGTCTATCTAACCAAATGTCAGCAATCTTCTGCATCCCATCTTTCTTCTGAACAAGCTGCAAAGGATTTCCTTCTATTCTTCTTGAATGCAAGATGACAAATAAGGGTTCCACATACCCTTTTATAACTCACGCACCTAACCTTTTTACCGCATTAAATGTTTTTCCCTAGGAGTTCTGGTTACTTTGTTTTCTAAGACAGCAAGAGAATAATTCATCTACGGACCTTATAGATCTCAAATTTTTGTACAAGTGATCATGGATACATTTGACTGATAGCACAACTATTGACATGGGGACAAAGGATTTTTCTTGAAAAAATTCCCCTAGGCCAATGAATTGACAGGGGGACAAAGGATTTTTCTTGAGGTTGCTTCCATGCGGGCTTATTTTCTTCATCTAATCTCTTATTTCTTCCACAGTCACCTTCCTTTTTCCTTTATCATCTTTCTGTGAAATTCTTCCTTTGTATACTAGACCTCTTCTATCCATGTTTTTGTTTTGTAGAATCTTGCAATGTGACCAAATCTATTGCAATTGTAACAAATAATATTTCTTTGTCTAGACCATTCATTCCATTGATTTCCCCTTGATCTGCATTGATTAGCAACATAACCAAATCTTCCACAGGTGTAGCATTTAACATTCCTTATACTGATAGACATACTTCTGCATTCAATTGACTTATGACCAAACTTATTACAGCTAAAACACTGACTAGGAAATGATGGACTGCTTGAATTTATTTTACTTCTACACTGAGAAGCCATATGACCAAATTTATTACAAGCAAAGCAATAACCATTAAAATTCTGAGCATTGAGTTGTCTTATCAGATATCTTCTACCATTATTTATCTGAATTTTTTGTCTAGAATCCTTATGTTTAGATCCAAAGCTTTCTCCTTTCTCATAGCCAAGTCCTTGCTTAACATTTGCATCCTTCCATCCTTTAGTCAGCTCATCAAGCTTAGCAGAACTGATCCCAAACTTCTCCTTGTATTCATTTGCAGTAGTGAGTTCATCTCTAAGAATAACTATATGTCTTTCAAGTTCTTGATCATTATTTTTGGATTGTTGCAATTCAATCTCCAGTTGAATGAATCCACTATTAACTCTATTGCATTCTTCAAATTTTTTTTTAAGGACTGGGCCAGATTCTCCTCATTCTTCTTCCTTTCTTCAATCTCCTTCGTTAGCTTCATCACCACAGATTCCATCTCAAGCTTTTGAGTAGCATTGTTCCTTGCAAGTTTTTCACATTCTTCAGTTATTTCTTTTAGGGTCTGATTCAAGTGGACATCTTCCAGAATTTTATTTTCTTTCTGCTTCAGCTGATCACATAGTTCCTTCCTCTTTTCTCTTGACTCATTGATTTTATCCTTCAATGATTGAATGAATTTTTTGGTATCCACAAGATTTGTTTTTAATTCCATGAATTCTGCTTTAGATTGATCAAGATCATCGAGTTCCACCAGAAGCTGCTATTGAAGACCACTAGAGTCCATTGTAATCCAAGATCCACCTTAAGCTGTTAAAATTTTGCAGAGGAACCTTGCTCTGATACCAATTGTTGGACTCAAGGAAGAATGAGAGAGGGGGGTGAATCAATGTTCAACAATATTTAAATTTCAATCTAGATGCTAAACCGTTCACAACATTTAAATAAAAGTAAAGATGCAAGCACATGAAAGAAACAATCAAAACACCATAACACCAAGATTTTTACGTGTAAACCTTATTAGGGGAAAACCATAGTGAAGATTAATCCACAATTTATACTCTGTTAAAAGTATGAAAAAAAGGGAATGCACTTGAATTCAAGCACACTGCCTAGAGCTCACTACTCAAAATAAAGAAGGTTCATTTCCTTACAAAATGTTTGGATTACAACAAAAGTTTGAACTGAGAAAGTAGCATCTGCAAATGCCTGGTATTAGTTATGGTGAGGCTCAAATAATAGATTATGAACCTTCTGTCTGATTTTGCACTCTGCTCTGCTCTACCTTAATTCATTTTCACAATAGTCCTCTTCTTCACAAGCAAAATTCACTCAACTGATCTTCTAAGATTCACACATGCATTTGTTTTTATCTATACACATACTCATACATCAAAATGAATTACTCGAACTCACATATATATATCTACTATCAATGATTTCAATTGCTTCAAGTTGGCTTTAGCAAAACATGAAATATTCTCCAATGGTTGGCTCAAATCACAAATTATATTTAATGCACACCCATCAAAGTCGGCTACTACATAGCTAGGACCCAAAACAAAATTTCCAACACAAGAAACAATTAAACAATTACTCTTTATACATCCGTGACATGCTACATTCACCAAGTCGGCCACCATGAGGAATAAATAGAAAAATCATCCTACTGGATCTCCTAACTCGTACATGGATTAATGCAACACCACAAAACTTAACAATAAGATAACATAGATGCTTAACAATCTATCCCCGAGATCCACAACTCAAAATGATGATCCAGTGAGGCATACAGATCGACATACTAACCACATACCCCGTTCTTCATTCTTTCTGCCGGTAATACTCTATTCTCTACTTTGCCTACCGATATGAACAAATCCTAATATGTGGACCGGAATAATGACTTTAGTTGCCATCAATGACAACACTAGAAGCCATATGCCAACAGTTTGTGTTAAAGTCTCATAATCCTAAAAGTCTCATAATCCTAAGGACACCTACCTAAAATCCAAAATCTAATGTAGTTAAAAAAGGAAATAATAGACACCAAAGTTGTGTTGGTTAAGTGCACTACTACCCAAGTATTCTAAAACTAGTTATTGGACACCTTTCAGTAATGCCACTATAACTTTACTCATAAAGAACCACAAGGTATATATAAAACTCTTCCATTATAATTTATATTAATATATATACAATAATTGAGATATATATTATTAGGAAGGGGTCAAACCACAATAGTGGTTTACAAATTTTATGAGGAAGGAAATTTGATTTTTCTTCCTTTCCCTAAACTCAATGGGTTTGGTCGAACATGGGTTCGACCAAACCCCCTCAAATAAGACATAAAAAAAAATGAACTTGTCACTGTCATTTTTCACTTTTTTTTGCTTTCCCTATGCTTTGTGTGTGTGGTGAATGGCAAACGTGAATAGCAAACGGTGAATGGAAAACTCGACTTTATCTCTCTGTTGAACAACAAACTCGACTTCATCTCTCCACAATTCATCAACCTGACTTGCATATCTCACCAGGTTTGTCAAATTCGAATTTCATAGACTTCAAAATGTGTTTGTTTGTTAAATTTCTAAACCCTAAATGCGAAATTTTCAAATTTGTTGAATTGAACCGTGATTTGTTTGAAATTTTCTAAAGTTTCTTTCAACATACACTATTTCTATGATACATTTCTACTCACAAAAATTAACATGCCTTGTCTATGCTTCCACGTTTTGCATACATTTCTACCAGGGCACCTCCAATTGCATTTTATTTAATGTTTCTAAAGCCTTACCTGAACATAAAACAGATTTATTTGAGGCATTATATCAAACAATTCATGGTAATTTTTGATGGAGTGTGATAGAAATAGTGTTTCATTGTATGCACCCTATATCAAACAATTCATTAACAAATTTATTTGAGGCATTATATCAAACAATTCATGGTAATTTTTGATGGAGGATGATAGAAATAGTAGCCATCTCTTTGCACCCCATCAAATAGTTCATTAACAATTCTGATTTGAGGCATTATATCAAACCACTATTTCTATCATACTCCATCAAAACACTATTGAAATTTATTTGAGGCATTATATCAAATAGTTCATTAACAAATTTATTTTGAGACATTACATATCAAATATTTCAAGGATATGTGCCTAGGTGCATACTATGAAACTTGATAAAATTATTCATATTTTTCCTTTGAGTCTTATGACATTACTCCAAAAATGGTTTGTGAACTAAATGTATGAATCAAAGAATAAATTTAGAGGAAAGAAACTAGATTGTTTGAATGAAATGTATAATAAAATAGTTCTATTAGGATTAGAAGGAATGAAGGTACTATTAAATTTTCTATTTTACAACTCAAAAGAGAATAAAGAAAAGGGTGTGCCTTGTTTGTTGTTAATTTTTATTTAGTAAAAGTGAATGAGAACAATTCAAATGAAAATAAACCTCCATTACAAAAGTCTTAGGATGTCTAAATCCTAGAATGAATTCCTCATGTTTCCTCCTAAATGGGTGTTTTATTTTTTAATAGAGTTCATGCATGAATTAGCCCCTATATCTAGAGATCACTATCAAACAAACACTTCATATTTGCATGAATTAAAGGATTGAACCTAAATGACATTTTAAAGAAAGGATTTATATGTTCTAGTGTCTTGTCATGGGATGCTCCAACTATTTTTATGAAAAAGAAAGATAAGACACTTTTCCAAGTTGTCTTGATTATGTATGTTCAATAAATAAACAATTAACATTAATATCCACCACCTAAAATAGATGACTTATTTTACTAATTGAGACGGGTGGCCATATTTTAAAAAATAGGTCTAATATTCAATTACAATTAGCAAAGAATAAAGGAGGAATACATTCATAAAACTACATTTAGAACTAGGTATAGGACATCAAAATTATATGTTTGAGGCAATGCATATAAGACACCCATATACAAAATAGTACAAAAGAAAGAGCAAAAATGTAAAGAATGTGTGCTTGTAATCTATACTTGAGAGCATTAAAATTTTGAAATAAAACATAAAGAATAATATGATTTATAAATTAAATACATGAGGCTATTATATAATATCAAAAAAGACTATTTTAAAGTTTAAATTATTTTAATTTTAATTTTAGGGTAAATAATTTTGGTTGAATTTATGAATTAGAAATAGAAATTTTGAAAGGGCCCCACCCTTTTACAAAGACCAATAAAGAGACAAAAAATGATCAATCATATTGGCATGGAACAACAACAAGAAAAATATAGTTGTAAGTTAGAAAAATAACATCCAATTAGAAATACTCCACCAATAGTGGCAACGTATCTTTAATAAAGAGGGTAGTTTTCCCAAAAACATTAGTAGATCTATCATTTCACAACTTGAATCCAAAATTCTTCAAGGAACTATATCTTATTGTGAACCTTATCCTTTTCCATGAATTCAAACCTAGTTTAGGTTTGTAATGGAGTTTCCATCTTTAGTTTCCAAACTTGAGACCAAAGGGAATAAAGGGTTCCTATAATCTTCTAAACTTGAACCTTCTTCATATTTTTAAATTATTAGAAGAAATGCCAAGAGGTGAATGTTGCAATTCAAGAAAATGGTAGAGGCAATGAACTCCAACTAATCCATTTGTAACATGATTCTTGTCTCTACCAATCTCCTCTAAATTTCTCTTGACAAGACCTTCTAAATTAGTCATGTCTACAAGAGGACCAACCACCCCTTGATTATACTCAAAGGGAGTCTCTGAACCAAATCCTAAGGTAAACAAGGCTCCATCTCATCCTTATGCATTTTGTTCAACCTTGCCTTCCTCTAAAATTCCTAAACCTATAAAATACATAGCTATCTACACATGACAACATGGTGAAAACACAAGAAAATCCTATAGCATGACATGTTGAACCCAAATAACCAAATTCAAAAATAATTTAATCTATAAGTATAAATAATTTGATAGTAGAAACTTTATACATATAAAAATATGATAAATGTGTGATTTTTTTTCTTTCCACTCTATAAATTTTTGATGTGCTTGGCTATATAATTGAGATGATTCACTCATAATGTAATGATAAAAATTTAGTATATATGAAAGAAATATTTTCGAGACATCAAACTACCATTCTACATAACTCTCACATGGAAATAAGAATATTATTTTATTTTAACTAAAGAAATTGTGTGTACTCTATCTTGAAAATTATTAATTAATTTTGAATTATATACCTATAATTTAAAATAAGAGCATCCTTTGTAACATGGAATAGATAGGTTAATTTTAATGAAATAAAATATGTTTTTTTATTAAGAAAAATTTACAAATATATGGAACTCATACATTGAGAAATTGACTAAGATGTAATTGTGTATGAGAATTAAGATGCCCAAATAATTTATATACCTTCTTTCAATAATTACCATTAGAAATTAATACTTGGCTCATATTGTATACCCACCTCCCAATGGTCTTGGAATGGATGCATTTAGATGGAGAAGGATTTCAAAAGGCTCATGGTACTTGTGGACCCCTCAAAGGTATGATATATAACACATAAACTTTATTTATGAAATTTGGTCTTTAGTTGTTGGCTTCTAGTATGAATGTTATCTATAAGGCGGAATTCTTAGTTGAGAAGTTCCCAATCTTCCATTGTTGGTTTCTAGTGCGATTATACAATATGCTCACCAAATTGTATTAATTTGTAATGTTAATTATTCAAAGAAGGTTTTGTTTCATAAGAAGAGACCTATGTTGACATATTCCAAGGCATGTTATTATCCACAATGCATGACACTTCTTC